>WUQG02433855.1:0-14098 GCA_011317285.2 Androctonus mauritanicus | reverse complement strand
GTACCCATGTGTGCAACCTATCTGGAAAATGTAATCCAGTTCTCTCTGTAGTTGCTGCGGGTTCGTGATATACGTGTATGCACGTTTAAAAAATAAGTTAAAAGCCAAGTTGAGTGATGGTGAGTTGTTGGACCATGCCAGGATGAGTACTGCTTGATATGATGGTTTTTTATATACGTTAGTTGTTAGCTTCTCATTCTTTATGATGACGTCTATATCTAAGAAATGTATTCTTTCTGTACTTTCTTTCTGAACCCGCAGCAACTACAGAGAGAACTGGACTACATTTTCCAGATAGGTCGCGCGCATGGGTACACGAACAAATTTATAAATAGAATCCACCAAAAGACGAGAAAAGCCGTACACAAGCAGAATACAGCTGAAGCGAGAGACGATCGCAATGATGATTTCTTACCAGTCCAATATGATACCACCAAATTAAAGTCAGTTAAAAATATAGCACGCAAAGCTAAGAAGAGAATGGCCATAAAAAGAGCACCAACAGTGTTCAACATCCTCAGAAATGATAAAGACTCCCCGTAGCCAACTAGAAAAATCGGGCATATACAAAATACCTGTAGAGTACCAGCAAATAATACGAATGCTTCCTACATAGGAGTTACAAGGAGAACCTTAGCCCAGAGACTGAAGGAGCACCAAAATGACTTAAGGAGAGGCAAAATAACAACAGCACTATCCCAAGAAGCATATTCCAATGATATAAAGGTCAACTGGGAACAAGCAAAAATATTGAAGCCCGTCTTAGCGTCAACCCAACCTTACACGCAAGAAGCCATAGAAATAACCCTAAGGAAGCAGAGGAACAAGGAGATTATTAATGATAAGACGTCGGTCGAATTACCAGGGGCTTGGACCTATTTAATTAGAAACACCTGAGAGTAGGTTCCTACCAAGTTTAGAATCCGTTTTACAATGTAATGCAACCCTGAAAGCCGCCATGACACCTGAAACGTAATACCCGTAGTCACTATAGTTATAACAGTAATGTTATATTAGTACATTATACATTTGTTGTATTAACTGAATTTTTTAATGGACTCGTAACCATAGCAACAAAGACTATAATTTTTGAAATGTTTATGTTCTAAATTGTTTTGTTCTGTATTCTATTGTAACGTTTATTGGCTTGAACTGTGTATATATCCTGATGATAGTGGTAAGAATCACCAAAAACGTTTGAATGTTTTTTGATTAAAGTCGTTAGTAAACGTATACTGCAAAGAGTGCTTTATTGAAGAGTAAAGTGGATTACGAAATAAAAGAAGCAGTTTTTTGAACTTAAGATGGATGTTATGATGTCCATTGTGTTATCTATTGGGAAATGTGAAACTTTGTTAGTAGGTGAGTTTTAACAATTATACCAGGATAAAAGATCAAATTAAAAGATAAAAACTATCATGTATATCTATATAAAATTATGCATCAATTGATGTTCCAACTACCTTTCTAAAGTTGAGCAATGAAAATATCAGAGGGGTAATAAATGCAAACATGTAAAATAGTAATATACAGGTACAAAAATACAAAAAGTATTACGAAATTCTAGCAAATACAATAATCTCCAAAGTTACATCATAAGTCATTTCAAAACTGATGACATTATTTCAGACAACATAAAGTGAATCAGATTTCCCCATTTGAGACAACATAAATTGAATCAGATTTCTCCATAAATGTAATGTTAATATAGAGTGATTGATTCCAAATAAAAATTTTTGACCAAGAAAATCAAACATACTTCTTTTGTATTTATGAAAGATTTATAAAAAAAAAAAAAAAAAAAAAAAATATGAAATTTGACAAATCAAATGACAATTTAACAAAGAAGTGCCATTCTCTCTTGAACTATAATTCATGCATCTAGATAATTGCTAAGATTCAATAATGAAAATTGCAATAAACAAGCTCTTAACCATAGCTTAAGTAAATCAACTAGATCCTGGGTTTCCACTTTGAAGGATCCAAATTTGGTTGTTGGGTCTCATCCCTTGGGAAATTTATTCATGGAGTTTTGCTGGGCCTGTCAATTCCTGTCCTCCTTAATCCAGCTGACCCTTCTATAGGAATAGGCGACCTCTAGCAGAGCTTGTTTCATCCTGCCAGTAGTATGTTACTTAAGTGGAAAGTGGTAACACCTGTTAACTGAAAAAGTTTAAGTAAATCAAGCATTGAATTTTATGAGATAAATTCTTCTTCTAAAAAGTAAGCATACATTCTCTTTATTCTTTGCCTATTGTTATTTGCTATTTGCTTAAAGTCCTCAAAAATCTTCATGCAGGTTTAATAAGTCCAATCCCTTCAATCAATTTTGAAATTGTCTTGATCTTATCTGTAATTTAAGTTAAAATCAAATTCTTGAAGCATATTTTACTTTCATATTTCAGTAAGATCATTGAGTTTGAGATTTTGATTATAGGAGTTCAGCATCTCAAAAATATTTTCAGATATAATTTCCAAGTCAAGTTTGCTGCTTATAGTGTTCTTATTGTCTAGGCAACAGAAGCACATATGACAACAAACTTGATTTGGAATACACAACATCAACTTTTGTAGTAGTATCAGAACCTGAATAAGCTGTGAAGAAAAGGCAAACTTTCTTTCAGATTGCCCTTTATAATTTTGTCGACAGCTTCTATCTATAAATCCTCTATAATCTTTACTGCATATAGAACAGGGCTGTCCAATTATAATGACCCGGAGGGCCGCAACTGTCGTTATTAGAGATACGGAGGGCCGCAGCTACAAAAAAAAAGAGGGAGGGAGGGGGTTGATACCCCTCCCCTCTTTTTTGTAGCTGCGGTCTATGCAAAATATATAAACATTTTTTCGAAACAAATTTTATTAATTCCGAGATCTTTTAAAGGTATGTCCCGCTGATTTAATATATTAATTTATATTAATTAAAATAGTATCATCAATATTGCTATCCTTCTCACCACTGAATATAGCAATATTTAACAATTCTTCCATAGTTACGCGATGAAAGATTTACCGTTACAGTAACCACGATCGGACAGAAAAAGTATTATAAAAGTGAGATGTCATTGATAGCTTGTTGATCATTAAATAATTATACTAATAAATAAGAAAAATTAATTAATTGAGTTAATATAATTCAATTTTAGGATTCTTTTTATTAATCTCTTAAAAAAAGTAATAAATAAAAGTGAAAAAAACCTTAAAAAGTAATATATCACAAATCGTGAAAGCCTCGCGGGCCGCACAAAATGGCTTGGCGGACTGCCTTTTGGACAGCCCTAGTCTAGATGTAGGAAAGGGGGCGCGCTTCAATGTTGTAGATATTGAAAAGTGGGCGTTAGACACCTCGGTGCGCGTGTGCAACGCTCCCCTTTCCTACATCTACATCTACAACACCTATAGTGCCGGCCGGAGGGCGGTGCGAACTCACAAGGTCCGCGATCCTACATGATCCAGCTCTTGAGAAATTTGCTAACTCTTTTTTGATTCCAACTTTGCCAAGTCTTGCGAAATTCGCCAATTCTTTTTTCTGCAAAATTTTTTGATCCAACTCTTGCGAAAGTGTTTTCTTTATTATTAAAAGGCCTCGCACGGTAACTTTGTATCGAATCCCTCTTTTTCTCGGGTCGGCTTTGAACATCTACTTTATTAAACACGAAAAAAGCGACAGTCATTAAGGCGCGCTATAACGCGACTTATTATTCATATGCGAAAACACGAGGCAGTCAAATAGAATCATACAGACTGAAGTTTTAGACGAATGCGAAGAGTATTTCTACAGTTAGAGGAAGCTAAAAATCTAATGATAAAAAATTTTATTGATATTTAACAAATATTATAACTTAACTATTGAATCTCTTTTTTATAGAAACCTCATAAAAAATTATATTTTGTGCTAGATGAAAATTCAATAATGAATGTCATTCTCGAAATCTATCTATCTCAATTTTATCGTTTTCTTTCATTTTATAAAGTGTATCAAGACTACAGTTTCTTCGTGTTTCCTTACAGTTTCCTGTATTTCCTTTCGTGTTTTATTCTCAAATAATTTAAATTATTTTGTAATAGTTCTGTCTATTTTAGTTTTCATGAAATATTTTTTGACCATCTTATAAATATTCGAATTTTATATATATACTGGTATATATAATTTTTTATGTGTAATGACATTGTACAGTCCTGCAATATCGTCTTGATAAATAATATATAATTTGATTGTATTTTTCCATTAGGTTGTTTTGCTGTAATAACTAATATCCAATCATATATATATATATATACACCTGTATACGATAAAGTAAGATTAATAAAAACTTACTTTCCTTTCTACATAGTTCAGACATTCCAATTTTAAACGTATCATAGCGCATATATATAACGTATACTTAAGGCAGTTCAAAAGAATTTTAATTTAAAATGAAAGAAAAAATATATAAATATATATATATGTACGGAATTTCAAAAGAAAATTAAATTGAAAACGAAAAATTTCTCGGTAAATCATTTAATTTATTTCCTTATAATTTAATTATTTCAATAGAATTTATATTTGCTAATTAAGTTTTTATTTATTTTTTAATTAAATATGCATGTATATATCATTTTAGTAAAAATGATTAATTTAAAATTTTATGAAAATTTCAGATATTTACAAAAGTTAAAAATTAATTTATAATAATATCTCGTAATTAAATTAAAATTTAAAAAACAGAAAAAGAAAAATTATCATCATCATTTTTTTTTTTTTTTTGGTTGGTAGAAGTAGAGAAACTCTTCAGCAGCTCAATACGCTAAAACATCGAAGTGTGCTGTAACTATAGATTATATCATTTTTATATAACAGAGTTAAAGAAAGATAAACATCAATTATTGATTAGTAGATATGTTTAATCTTACTAAGGAAAGTCCAATTCTTTTACTGTTCACTGACCATAATAACTCAAATCTAAAAGTAATGGAATTTTGTTTTCTTCACCTTGAGAAAAGTTCTCTGACCTAACTATCGATAAAATACGAAATAAATCGAATAAATTCGTTAAAATTATTATTTTTATTATTATTACGTTTTAATTTTAAAATTTGATTTACATAATTAGTTATAAAGCTTTTTGAATTTATGTTACACTTATAACTTAAGATAAATATTATACGTGGTATTCAATCGAGTTCGTGAAAATTATCAATTTATATTTATTTGTATAAGTTTGATTTCGTAATATATTGATGTTTTTATGATTAACGTTACGTAAGAAATTTTTATTTTTGTGTTATCTGATATGAAGTTTTCCATATCAAAGTATGAAAGAAGAGAATTTATTATATATGATATTTGTAATATCGAAATTACTTATTCCGTAAACATATATGCTTTGCAACTTCGTCTCCCGATCGATTTTTGTACAAAATTTCATATAGACAGTTGAATACAGTAGTCTAATCTCGTTCGCACAGCCGTATACACATGTACACATATATACAATCGAAACTTGTAACGCGAATACTTTCGCATTTATCGAATTATTTCCGGAATTTTTTTTAGTAGTTCGAGTTGTCTTTTTATCATCTTTCAATAATGCGTTATATAGATGATAAAAGAACCAATAAAATGTCGCTTTTGCGAAATTGGTAGATGTCTACTAAACTTTCGTTGTGCTAAGTCTATTTTTTAGCATACTTTACCTCTATAAAAGATTAAACGGAAGAACATTGGTAATAAGTTGATCCTTTGCTTTAATAATCGAGCTACAAGCATAATCAGCATCCTATGCAAAATAAATACGAGATATATAACATATAGAAGTTATGCATATAAAAAAAATCAGATAGAACACCAAATTCCATTCTTGTCACGTTTATATGGTTTCAAAAAACTGATGAAGTCACCTACAAAAGAATTAAACGGAAAGAATATTGGTAATAAGGTCAATCCTTTATTATAATAATCGAGCTACAAGCATAATTAGCACCCTAGGCAAAATAAATGTGAGATTTACAAACACATAGACGTTATACACATACAAAAATCATATAGAACTCAAAATTCTATTCTTTTCATGTTTATGTGGTTTCCGAAAACTGATAAGGGCAAAAAAATGTATATTAAATGGCAGAAAAGATTATTTTTATTAAGTTTTTCATGTATATAACTCATATTTTTTTGTTAAGATTGCAGATTTATGTTTTCACCTTAGAGGAATATTTCTATAAGCCAATAAAGAGATTTTAAGTATATTATGTAAATAGATTGAACAAAAAAATTAATATTTTTCATTAAATAACTAATTAATATTTAATTTCTTGTATGTAAACATTATTTTTTATCACAAAGCAAAGCGACATTCGATATCTTTGAAACTTGCATTGGTTGAGTGTTTGGTTATTTTTTTATCAGTACTTATAATATGTATTACTGAAGATTTCCGGTTTATTTCCATATAATACTTCGTTTACGGATATAGATAAAGCTTTTTAAAAACAATTATCTCCTTCGAAAAGCTTGGAATAAGTGACAAAGGTCAAAATCTTCCTGAAATCAGCGAGGAAACAGAATCTGTATTCTTCCTTTCTAACTTGTAAGTGCTGGACAAACATCCTAGACACTTAGTAATTTTCATTGATATTATTAATAAGAATTCCATTATAAATAATAAAAAAAAACTGTTTACTTGATATAGATTCATAATGATTAATTAATATCTTTAACATAAGATTTATTTCCTTTTTTTTAACCGTTACAAAATAAAGAAAAATGGTTATTCTTTTAAATTAACGAATTATAAACGTCCGGAAAATATCTAAAATAATAATTTGGACGATAAATAATTTTAAAGAAACTAAATTTCCTAACAAACACTTATAGTAATTGATGATAAAGCTAAGTCAATTCAGCCCTTCTTCTGCAAACAAAGTTTGGATATAATAAGAAGCAAGCGACGAGATACCGGATATAGACTTAGATTTCCTAACAAATCTCTAATTCCTAAACAGAATTGACCAACCAATAGAAAATCCATGTAATAAGTACACGGTAATTGGGTAGCAAATCATTTGAGTACTTCCAAGTTTTCTATTATCCATTGACACAATGGCTTATATAATCAATACAATAACGTTACAAGAACAAATACTTAACTTTCAATAATTGATAAAAATAACTTATTTTGTCGGTAAAGCAATAAAATATTGAACAAAGGAGTAAAAATTATTTTAACGAATCTTTTTAGCTAAAAAATAGGAGTGATAATTAATCTATTTAACGTTTTAGCTTTAGTTATCTGCCACCACTCACTTTAATAAGTGCACACAGCATGATGAATAATTTATTTACACTCAGAAATATTACTATTATTATTACTTTTTTTTTATTTTTTAAAATATGAGATATATATCTTACTGGGTATCTATCTAAAATGCAGAAGAAGAAAAAACAAAACTGTAGTTCCTGTTTACGAAAAACCAATTATAGTTGAAAGCAACGAGAAATATTGGTCACATATATATCTGAAATAAAAATTAATACTTTAAAATATGAAGAATACTTTTTTTAAATTCCAAAATTTTATCAAAATTTCAATATTAATCCATATTTTTTCGAGATTTTGGATAGAAAGCTCGTCTAAAAATTAATAAATTATCATTCAGAACTTCCGTAGATAAATGTGTAAGTTTTTTAATAAGTTAAATTTATAATTTTAATATTAAAAAATTTTAATTTTTTTATTAAATATATACATATATATTTAATAAATGGATAATATATTCGATAAATGGTTATCTATCGAAAAATAGAAAAAAAGAAACAATACAATTTAATACAAATAATTCGTGTAATTTATTAAAATTTTTGATGACTTTAATGTAACGAAAGAAATTTAATTCGGTAATAAGACTAATTGGATTTTAAAATTTAATTTTCCGTAATAATTTTCTCATAATCTCATTAAACGTGACAACTCTTGAATATTAAGAATTGGCAAATTCTTTTAAATGATAAATGTTCGTAGTAATAGAAATTTGATGAATAATCAAGGATATTGAATACATGGAAGAATGAATGCCTACATAAGACGAAAAATAAATAAATAATTAATTAAAAAAATTTTTAAAAAAATGATGAGGAGGGGAAAAAATGCATTTGGCGTGTTTCTTATATTTAGAAGTATTCAGGAGTTTTCTCCTTCATATCAAATCCATTCTTTCTTGGTAGTATTTGCACTTAAATAGCATCTAGATAACGCACTTACGGATAGTCAATTGTTCGAGATTTCTATTGTTGAATCATCTTAAGCCGCTCAAACAAGATGGTTTCTATAGAAAAGCTGCTCCACAGACATGACAATGTCATCTATCACATTCTTTTCTGCAAAACTATGTTATAGCATATCTTCGGAAGAACAATTTGTATGTCAATCAATCCTTAAACAGTAATTAAAAGAGCGATTTGTTTCAATCCCAAAACTTTGATCGATGATAAATTACTGAAAGAAGAAGAAGAAGGGGGAAAAAAAGCGTAAAAATCGCTCAAAAATTTAATTCTCAACAGATATAAAATCCCATAAAGTAGTTATATAAACGAGCATGACTATCAAAAAATCTAGAATTATTTGAAAGTATAATATTTCTATTAAATTTTTAATGACAAAAATCCAGACTTAACATTGAAATTTGAAGATTTCTGAGAAGTGGAAAATTTGTGTTTCTTATTTAAATTTTTTATAATCGATTTTTTACTACTTCATATGTGTATATAGATAGATAGTATTTTACATATTTGTAAGATGTCGTATCAAAATATTATCGCTGCTATTTTCGAATAAATTATGCCTTATATTTCCTCTTATAAATTACTTTACGTACAATTAATTTAATTGCACTTAAGAGAATTCTCTCTCTTTCTCTCTCTCTCGAACATCAAATTATTAGCAAACTATCAAATAGGTTTATAGACAGTCTTACAAAAGTTTGATAGTTTCTCAACAAGTATAACTCTAAATGTTTTTTTTTTTTATTTTATTTTTATACGAACAGATGTTACCAGCTGTGTCGGTATTTCTGTACAAACAACTATTTTTATGAAACTCTTTCAGTACGACTTAATATCGAATCCAAACTTTTTCGATCGTTTCTCGAATTAGAGATTAGAAATTTTATCACGATTGTCACAAACACGTTAAAAGAAAAAAAAATACTTCTTTCTTGTCGTTTCATTATCATATTTTTTTTTACCACTTGCATTCATTCGGAGATAGAAAATTTATAAAGATCGATACATTATTTAGATAGTTCGATGTTGTTTTTGTTGAGACATTCGGACATATTTGTTTATCCAAAAAAAAAATAACAATTTGTTAAATAACCTCTTAGCTTTACTCTATTTAGTTCCTCTTTCTTGTTCATTGTGTTCTTCCATTTTCTTTACTTCTCTAAGGACTACAATACATTGGCTTGAAAATCGATCGTTGGATGTCTCTTCTTAACTATATACCTGCAAGCATGGTCTTTTCTCTTAACAGATGTGCTGTAAATCATTTATCACCGCTAATTTGTGTTATATTTTTCGCATCTTTACAGGTACTATTAAGTAATTAGCGATTTTAACAGCATCAAAACTTCTTAAAGACGACTCCATATCATCAACACTCTTGTAATTTCCAACATCTAAATATACTTCTTTCCTTCTTGATCTATCAAATGACTGTTATATTTTAACATATATATATATAATAACGATAATAACGTTATCAGGATGTTACATGTCTACAAATAACAAAAATCGTTTAAAAATCGAGTACACGTTAAGAAATTGTATTCTCTCTCTTCGTCTTCTTAATTTGAGCAATTTACTTCGATTACTCAAGCCATTAAAAGATTTTTCTTTATTAAACTACATAAGAAAACTTTATTTTTTTTTAATAAAGCCTATAAAAATTCGATTTTTATATAAGACATCATTTTAAAATTAATAAGAAAAAAAGAAGATTATTTTTTAATATATTTCGTTTAACATCTTATTCTTCTAGAAGTTATTTAAAATAATCTAAAAATAAAGTTAATTTTTCGAATAAAATCATCTTACATTTTCAGGAGATATAAATATATAATAAATCTGATTCCTAAATTAATTTCTATAAAATTTTTCTTTCTATACATACAGTATATATATATATATATATATTCCCCAGATTATATTTCGTTTGTGTAGAATTTAATGAAAAATGAAACATTGACAGTTCAGGACAAACTGAGTCCAACAAGACTGTCAGGAATCTATATATAGAGTTAAAGACTTGGTTGCTATAGTCACCTAAACCGAAAGATATCACATGACTAATGAAAGGAAATTTTCGCATTCTGTATTAGAAGCACGTGTTCTATTCACAGAACATATAAACCACTTAATTTAATAATAATAATAATAACAATAATAGAAAGAAAAACCGGGATGAACATTTGTTCGTGATCACAGTATTGAAAAATAATATTAAAAAATATTATTTTTTTCAAATTTAGAAATGTTACTTTTATAATAATTTACTTAAATTTCGAATTTATATTTTATTTATCTATATATAGATAATCTAATCTATATAAGAAAATAAGAGAAATTTTAATCTATATATATAAAAAAAAGCCATTTTGGGTGTCCCTCTCTATAGAGTTATAAAATATTCATTAATATTTATGTTTATTAAAAATAAAACTAAACTGTACAAATAAAATTTTAATAATATTTATTTATTTATTTCATTGGATAAGAATATAAAGCCTGTAGGAAGATATATATATAATAAATTCGAATATTTTATTTTAATATATATTTATGTGTATACTTATTTTTAAAGAAGAGTTTTGTAACTTTTTATAAGAGTTTTAGTATGTTGTACATTTACATTAATTTATTATTATTATTATTATTTTGAATTATTTATGATAAAATGGGAAGAGAGTTAGTTAAGTATTATTAATTCATGAGAGAAGATAACGTTTCGAGATATTTTTCTCCGAAACGGTTCCAACCTCCTTCTCAAAATTTTATTCGGCAATTTTATTTTATGTGATGATAAATATTGTGTTTGTTTCCCTATTGCTCAAACGGCATTTATAATAATTAAATATTAATATATAGGGGCCTATATATAGCCTATATCAATCGATGAAAGTAATCTGAAAATTTGACGATTTTTCTCTTGACCTTGTAAGTTTTAATTATAACAATTTATCAGCAAATAGTCGTTAAGTAAGAATTCAGATTTAAACGAATTTATTTCTGATTTTTTTTTCATTTTTTTGCCAATTAATTATAACAGAATGGAAATTGTATTCCGAAGATTCCGAACTTCTGTTTGTCTGTCAGCTATTTAGTTAAGTAATTAAAAGTCTTTAAAGGTGATTTCTCAAAATGTTTATCTTTCAGATTCGAGTAATATATCTAGATTTAAATGAATTATAAAATGCATTCTATTTTCTTTCCGAAATTTTAATTTTTCGTTGTTTTTTTTTTTAATTAAATATGTTAACGTATTCTTGTATTAATACGGTTTGGATTTTCGCTTTTGCGTTATGTAAAGTCGGAAGAGTAATAAAAATGAAATATTATTGATTCAATGGGATGAATCCGCTGTCGTGTGTGTACTAGGCATGTGATGTAACGCTCCATTAGAAGCATAAAAATACCAAGCAGTTCGGCCAGAATGACCCAATTCCCTGGTACAACTATTTCCACAACATTAGCAAATGCCACGTAAACCGATGCCAAAATGGGTTTTATTATTGCCAAATTACGATCACTATCAAAAAATTAGAACCGCCGTGGTTCAAATAGGGTATAAGCATCAATACTCCAATGATTAAAGTTTAATTCTAATACCATTTTCTCAGTTATGCACACATTTGGGTTATAAATTTTCATTTATTATATGTATTTTTCTCTATATTAATGGTATAATCTTTAGATGTTCTAATAAATCTGAGTATTGGAAAACTGAAACCATTATAGCTTAAATAGAGCAAAAACTGCAGTAGCCTATGCCATTGATTAAATTTTAGTTCTACTGTAATTTTAGCAATTATGTACCCACAAAATTTTCCATTACTACGTTTATTTTTCGTCATATTAATGGCATAATCTTTAAGAGATGTTCTGATTAAATCTGAGTATTGGAGAACTGAAACCATTATAACTTAAATAGAACATAAACTGCAATTTGCCATTAAGTAATTTTTAGTTCCACTATAATTTTCTTGGCTATGTACATATTTATGATCAGAATTTTCCTTTATTACGTTTATTTTTCGCCATATTAATGGCATAAATTTTTAGGAGATGTTTCTGATAAAACTTCCTGAGTATTGGAAAACTGAAACCATTATACCTTAAACAGAGCATAAGCTGCAATATTCTAGTGATTAAACATTAATTTTAACACCATTTCTCAATTATATACACACATTTACCATCAAAATTTTCAATTATTGGGTTTACTTTTCGTGCATTAATGGCATAATTTTTAGATGATGTTCTGATAATACCACCTCAGTATTGGAAAATTCATTGTAACTTAAATATAGAAGAAGCAGCAACATGTTATTGCTAACACTATTTTTTCAGTTACGTACACATTTATGATATAAATTTGCAATTATTACGTAAAAAATATAGTGTAGTCTCTATATTTTTCGCTAAATTAATGGTATAATCTTTAAATATGTTTTAATGCTTTTTCTCTAACTGTATAGAGACTTTTACGACTATTTCTCGAGCATAATACGGAAGCATCCAGCATATTTTCGAAATAAATAAATTAATTACCAAATTAAAATTATAAATTGAATATTTTATTATATTATAAAACAAAGCGAGCAAAATAACTTTATAATGTAATAAAATTAATACTTTCTTTTTATGTGGATCCATATCGCATTTATCATATTTATACTGCCATAATATAAATGCCGAAAAGTAGTCCAACCGAAAATAACAGAAATAAATAGATTATATATAAATTTATAATGAAAATATTCGTAAAATGTTTCGGATGTATCTTTAAACAATAGTTTTTCCAACGGTAATAAAATTTTCAATTTATAGCACCATAAAACTTTATGCTAAAATTAACTTTAACCATATATTTAAGATTATCGTAATTTCGGACTAGTCCATTTTATAAATCGTCCGGTCTTACAGTTTAAAACTATTTGAGATATAATTCATTAACATACCAGTTACATTAACTGTCCGTTGGATTATAGTGTATTAAAGTCATTAATTCGCATAATAAATCCATAATTCAGGCAAATATTTAGACTGATTTATGCTGCTGCGATATAACGATTACTACTATACTAGTACCATTACCATTATTGCTCTTGCTATTTACCGAGTTTAATAATCGGAAAATAATCAATTTTTTACGCGATTTTCTTTTTTTTTTTTTTTTTGTTGAATTGAATTCAACTTCGGAAACGGATATTTAAACGGTTGCTTTGCGGAATTCTCCAAGCATCGCACGAACATTGATCTTACAACCCGATCTACCATAAAAAAATAGAAAAATATCTTTTTTATATGTGCAATATTTTTTTGATGTTTTCGTTAAAATTTTTAACATATTACGCTTATTAATATCAATTTAACCGTCATAATAATTACTAAGAAAGACGATAATTTTCTCAATTAAATTTTGTTTTATTAGTTCTTTTAATGTAATCATTCTCAATCAACGAAACCTTGATGAATAATGATGAAGCAATTTTTTCTTTTTTTTTTTAGGAGAAAGAAAACTACGATTTTATTAAGTATATCAATAGAAACATGTTATATTTATGTGTATATATATATATTAGCGTGATTAATAAGAGAGAAAGATAGGCGTGGGAGAAGTGTTTTGTTGGCTGGACAATTTTGATAATTCGTAAGTTAGCGTTATCCGGTCTTGCGTTGTTATAAACAACTGTTTGCATTGCGCACGCTCGTCAACCAGCTACAACGTTGGCGGTGATACGAAGCCCAGTATAGCCAAGCTGTCGAAACGAGCAACAACTCTTCAACGCTGCTGCTGCTGTTGCTGTTGCTGTTGTCGTCGAAAGTACTCTTCTAAAT
>WUQG02433844.1:0-14099 GCA_011317285.2 Androctonus mauritanicus | reverse complement strand
TTAGAGGCCCCATCCCCTCCGCCCCTCCTTGGTACGCCTCTGAAGAAAACACGTGCACCGGCTCTTACAGATTTAAAATTACTTTAGTCTCTGGTGGACCAAAGTAGATAATAATCATGGATGATAATAATTATAATTATTATCTTAAAAAATAATTATAACTTCTGAAATAAATTAAATATTATTTAAATGAAACCATGAATGCAATGTTTATGTAGCCTCGGCGCCCCGAATGCAAACTAAACCCTCTGGCCCGGGAACGGCCAATATTTTTCGATCGAAAAAGCAAAAAATTGAAGTCAAATAACAAAAAAGAAGTGTACAAACATAAATAAGAAGTAAACTGTGATAATTTAAAACAAAATTTATAATGAGATTGAGATTTAGTTTTCTAAAAGACGCGATTAAAGATTCGAAACGAGAGAAAATAGTAATGGCAGCACTTCCGGTCCGATTCGTCTATGAGCAGAAACATGAACTTCACACGCTTATTCCTTTATTGTATATGATGATGATTAATCTGATTTTTATGAAATTGGCGTAAATGTTCTATCATTAAAAATGGTCTTCACACCTCATTTTTATTTCCATAGTTTTAGTGTTTAAAAATGGTTATCATTTAAAGTTCCTAGATACTCTTGTTATATGTTGAATTATTTAATAGACTTTTATTGATATAACATGAAGGACAAGCATCGAGGATAAGTCATTGAAATGGCTCGATTAATACATTATCTTAAACCATTTTAAAATGGTTGATGTTTCTTTCTAACAACTTTTGAACTACTATATTTGATTGATTTCTGATATTTAATTATGACGTTGAAGATGATTTTGTTAACTTAAATTTCACATTTGAATCATTTAAAATAGCCCTAACATTGGAAAAAATAATTATTTGTTTCCAAAATTAATAATATATTAATTTTATGCGATCTTGATTTTTTCTGAAAATTGGACTCAAAATTGAAACAGAAATTATCTATTGTAATAATTTTAGAAATTAAATAGAATTAAACTTTTTTATTTTATTTTTAAATTTAAGATAAAACAATAAGATAAAGCATATTTTAAAAAATTAAAAACTAAAGAGATCATGATTTCTACGCTTCTCTAATTTTATATTTACAAATAAAACCATATTTTCTAAGGATCTGTTACATTTTGATACTATTATTAAAGGACTCGTAATGAATCATTTGATATCGCGATATGCAGTAAAAATTTACTCTTCAGCTATTGAATATACAAGAAGTGACCAAACTTCATGTCACTATGAGCCACATAGAAGAATTTCAAATACTTGAGTGTCGCAATCAGTTTCTTTCTGGTTCAACGAGGCCGCATCAGTTTTTTTCGGGTAATCTTAACAATGGTTTCAAAAATTATTTATTATATATTTCAAATTGAATTATTTCGTTTTACTTAAAGATGGGCGAGATTGTAGTGGCTGTATTTTTCGTTGCTGGCTTAATCTATTCCTTTATTCCTTGGGGGGCATTTTTGAGAAAAATATATAAAATTAATAATTCTTTTGAACGCAAAAACTATCCGATTTTTTTTAATAAATTAAATTTCACCTCAAAATTTTATCGGTATTTGGAATATTTAATTTTTATTGCTAATATGGAATATACTTTTTTCAATTCTGTTGGTTCTGTACCGAAGAGTCGCAACTTGGTCACCTTGCCATGAAAGTTAATAAATAATACGGTGCAAATACTTAATTAGTTTTAAAAAAATAATATATTTGTAATTTGTTCATTTATTGTAAAAAATAGTACTAGTAATACTTTCATGGCAAAGTGGCCAAATTGCGACTCTTTGGGCAGAACCAACAGAATCATAAAAGTATATTCATGTTAGCAATAAAAATTAAATATTCCAAATACCGATAAAATTTTCAGGTGAAATTTGATTTATTAAAAAAATTCGATAGTTTTTCCGGTAGTTTTTTTCAAAAATGTGCCAAGGAATACAGGAATAGATTAAGTCAGCAACGAAAAAAATGGAGTCACTACAATCTTGCCCATCTTAAAATGGAACTGTTATTAATGCAGCTCCTTTTTAAGATGGGCATAGTTGTAGTTTTTCTATCGTCTTGGTGGAAAGGAATGATATTATTATTATTTTATTATTATTATATCCTTCTTGTCTGTATCATCCACGAATATGAATATTTACTGTCGACACCGATTTATTTCTTTTCAATTTATTAACATCTGAACACGTTTTGAATCTTTATTTTTCGATTTAGTTAACGCTGATTTATATTTAATAATATTATTATTATCATTTTGATTAAGATTCAGGTTTGATTTGTAATATTCCATTTCGACGTAAAGTCATATTTAACTAATCTCTAAATAATTAGCGGAATGGGAGATTTAATTTTCCGATAATTTATAGAATATTATATTATTTAATTTCCAAACATTACGGGATATCTAAATTTTAAAATATATGTTTTTTTCCTAGTTTGTGTAATGTTTACCGCATTTAAAATTTGTTTGCATTTTAATCCGATGTTTCTGTACTCGGTGAATTTATTTAATTCCTAGTTAACAAATTTTATCATTTATTCATGACTATCATTAATTAGATTTTCAGAATTTCAGTTGGATCTGTTAATTTATTGATTCTGAGTATCAAATATTAATCTTTCCTATTGTATATACTTTGACGGGATGCTCCGAGTATTGTCGCGAATTTATTTAAATTAAAAAAAAAAAAAAGATAGCAACGATTGTAAGTTTATTAAAAAAGCAAATTCAATAATAAAAATAGCAAGAATAGTGTTCTTGCTATAAAACAGTATTCGCTACAACAGTATTAACAGTGCAACAGTTAATACTGTTGTAGTGATAGTATTCACTACAGAGTATTAATTAAGAGAACAGTATTCTTGCTTATAAGCAAGAATACTGTTCTCTTGCATAAGATGTTTTGTATGCGTTGTAAGAATACTGTTTTCTTGCATAAGATGTGTTATATGTGTTATAAGATGTGTTATGAAGTGTTGTAGTAACAGTATTCACTACACAATATTAACAGTGCAAGAGAACAGTATGCTTACTTATAAACAAGAATACTGTTCTCTTGCATAAGATTACTAATATATAAATCTATATTAGTAATCGTATGCAAGAGAACAGCAAAGACCTGTTGAAATTATATAAATAGTAAAAAAAAAATATAAAATATATATACGTATACGTCGTATAGGCTATAGTTCTTTCCAGAGAAAATACCAAGCCGGGGGAAACTAATATTTTTAAGGCCCTTCAAAATTTAAAATAAAACTGTGGACAAAAAAATAAAAATAAATATTTGTGTAGTTAATATATTATGTAATAAATACACAAATATGTGTACGCTTGTTTGTTTATTTGTGTATATTTGTTTTTATATTTTATGTAAATATTTGTGGATGTTTGTTTTATATTTGTGTATTTAATATTTATCCAATTATTTATTTATTTCACAGAAGTTTGCTTATATTTGAAAAGACAAAATTGGCAAGTATATAATGTCAAAAAGCCCCCAAAATCGTGAAAACTGATGCCCCTAAACTCGTGAGGCCCGGGATAGCCGCCCTCTTGCCCCTTCTAATAGGCACTGGTTGTATAAGTGTATTCATTTCATTCTAGACTAACTATTGAATTCAAAATTCTGTCATAATTCATGGTAACTGATAGCTTATGAATAATATACTTAATTTTAGCAATTTAAAATTAAATTTATTATTTTAGTTAAAATAATTTATATTCACTTGATATTTAATTTATTTATACTTTATTAGAAGGATTAATATCATTTTAGTGGGAAATGTTTTCATTAAAACAAAATTATATAGATGCTGATGATAATATAATTTTAATATTTTTAATTTTATAGTCTTTGATATATATTCTCCAGTTAATGAATTTGAAAAAAAAATAATAAAAGATATTTAAAAATAGTAAAATCCACTTGCCAGTGGAACATACAGCATTAAAGTCCATATAGAGTAAAGTTGGGAGAGATGGTAGTGATGGGAGAGAGGATGCAGCTAAGTATATTCACATTCTGGAGCCAAGATGGCATTGTGGTAATGATTACGACTTTCTGTAATTGTCATTCATTTGTGTGAACAGCGTGAACGCTGATTTGTTTTATTTAAGTCAATTAAATTATCCATATTAGCCCTATATTACAGCATGCTTACAAAATTTACAACTGTTTTTCTATAATAAAAATATAAGATCAGAATGAGAGATTTTTTTATAGTAGTCGTTATGTATGAATAATGTAGTATCTATAGCAGTGGGTATCTAGTAATTTAGGATTAGAATACTGCTATGCCTAAATTAAGACTGGCTGCTCAATCCCATCCAATGTAATTGAGTAAAATGGCGCCGGCACCATTTTTGAATTTATGTCCATTATTTTTCTATCATTTTCATGCTCTATTATCGATGATGGTCCTAAGTTTTTTTGTCAGTGTTACCAGTTTTAAGTCTCTTCGTTAATGGGGTACCGGACACTCCAAACTGCCTGGCCACATCATTTAAGCATATATTGCCATCTCTTACTGAATGCATAGCTGAAATCAGCTGGTCCTCAATCCTTATGCCTCTGGAACAGCTTCTTTTGCATTTATAATCGATGGGCATCTGTAAATTAAAGAAATCTTATTTTACAACTAGGCCTACGTCATCTCACCCAATGTTGAATGAAATGGTTTTATTTTTTTTCAATTTTTTAAAAATAGTTTATTTTGTTACTTTTTTCATTCTGATTAACTAATTTTTGGCATTATTTTGTGCATGTGGTTCCATGGAAACTATTTCGAATAATAAAACATTTTGATTATGAATATTAATTATTTTATCAGTAAACAACAAAAAAAAAAGATGCTCCATCTCTCCCGGTTTTACCCAATAAAGATTTTAACTTTATCTCTTACTTTTGTCCAAATTTATCCATTTTTATCCAAAGATAAAATTGATAAATGTGAGTTTAAAAATAGATTTACAATTTTAAAATATTATAAATGTTTTTCATATTTATCCATATTATTAAAAATAATATAAATATAAAATTATTGAAAAAAAAAAGAAGAGAAAAGATGGTTTCTGAGATTGATAGTGTTATCTTGTTATCAGATAAAGAACCAGATTGTGACAGATATTCTTCGGACTGGTCACCCTGTTCTGTGACTTGCGGAGTAGGATCATCATCCAGAGTGACTAATCATAATCCAGAATGTCAAATGAGAACCGAAAGCAGAGTCTGTCAGATAAGACCCTGCGAAGTACTTAAAGAACAAAATTGGTCACCAACATTAGGACACCACACAAGGGTGAGGTTGGGTATTGTTTTAATACTTAAAATTCTCTTACGGTAATTTTGTATTTTATATTACTCTCTAATAAATTTGGCGCATTAAATTTTTTAAATACATTAAAATTTTGAATTAATATTATTTTTCCTCTACAGAATTCAAAAAAATACGAAGATTTAATGTTTGTATACAAACATAATCATATATGCATAATTGAGGCAGCATCGGAAGGCAGTATTGAGTCTATGGAAGCGACGTATTACCAACTTTTCTGTAGGTATCAAAGCGCACGGAACAGTCGATTTCGATGTAAAAGATAATGTAAATGGCGTCAGTAAGAACCATGTCTATTTTTTTTTTATGTAATCGTGCCTTTGGGTTTACAAGTTTTCGGTTTCGAATAAACATCCAATTCAATTTACTTCGTTTGACGGCTAATCATGCAGTCTTTCTAGAATGACTTAAAATTACAACTCTCCGCCATTTTATGACTGTTAGAATCGATTGGAATGCGCAAAACATCATTGCGCATCTGATCATCGTATGTATTATATAGACTACACGCAGATAATTTACTATATGTTAAAATCATGTCGATATCGTAATTTTATTCGAAACTTATAGCTTATCTATCAAAATTGCCATTATTTTACGGCAATTTACTGTAAGATGGCAGAGAAATTTAGTGGACTATATCATCGGCGTAGTGATATAAATGAACTTTGGCTCTCCCATAGACTCAATACTACCTTCCGATGCTGTCGTCAGGTATAGTTGATATCTATTTAAATTTTTTTATTTTTTAAAAAAAAATACGTAAATTTAAATATGAATTTTATTATCTATAATTATTAGGAAAATATAATAATTCATATACGGTAAGAACCCGCTTAACGCTGCTCCGTTTAACGTTGTTTCTATATAACGCAGATTTTTCGAATTATATCTTTTTTATTGATTCACTTTGGAGTGGTTTTTCAAGCCGTTATACTCACATAAATCCGAAATTGCACGAATTTGTGGCTTGAAAAGGAACTTTCAACGGATTTTCTCAAAACTTGTTTAGCCACTATTACGACACCACACCAGGGATGTTGTGGCGGAATGTAAAATTATGGATCAGTTTATACAAAATGAGCCAAATTCCGATAGAAGTCCAAAGATAAGACGAGGTGTCATGGATGCGATGTGTTGCTATCGACAATTGCTTATCGAACGAAAGAGGAAAAGCTAAACGACGTTAGATGACTTCTTAACGAGAAAACAAACAGTGTTAAATGAGGAAGAACCTTCCTCATCACCAACATAAATTATATACTCGAATATTTTTGATTTTCATGAATGATTCATAAATCATTCATGAAAATCAAAAATACATGTAACAAAATAAAATGGTACGTATATTTTTTTATTCACTGTCCTGTTTCGCCTATCCCCATTATTTACGTGTTAAGATGAACTCGTTTAACTTTGTTTCATTTAGCGTTTGGTTTTTTATAACGTGTCCTCCGCGTTAAACGAGGTCTTACTGTATTAATTTAATAATAATAATTCTGTTTCACTTATTAATAGCATACCTTATTTATTCTCGTAGATGATAAAAATGTATCGTTTGAATTGTTTTTTAAATTAATTATAAAATTACAGCAAGACACCGCTTAACGCGAGGGATACGTTTCAAAAGAACAAAGCGCTAAACGAAACGGTGTTAAACGAGGTCATCTTAACACGCAAATAATGGACATAGGGCAAACAGGACAGTGAATAAAAACATACGTGCCAACTTTTTATTATTATTTTGTAAACGTATTAATAGACATTTTTTATTGCTAATATCGATTTTCATTCGTAAATCATTCGTAAAAATCAAAAATATTCGAGTATATAATTTATGTTGGTGATGAGGAAGGAAGTTCCTCATTTGACACTTTTTGTTTTTCGGTAAGAAGTCGTCTAACGTCGTTTGCCTTTTTCTCTTTCGTTCGGCAAGCAATTGTCGATAGCCAGACATCACATCCATGACACTTCGTCTTGCCTCCGAACTTCTGTCAGAATTTTGACCATTTTGCATAAACTGATCCATAATTTCCGTAACAGTGGCTAAACTTGTTTCGGAAAAAAATATGTTGAAAGAAAAACATTCTAAGTTCAAGAAAGAGTAAGCTACTTCGACCGTATCGAACTATAGTTCAAAGTAGCAGCATACACGTTAAAAATAAAATGGGATAATTGTTATTTTTATTACTGTAAAACAGGGGTTTTTAACCTTTTGATGACTTCATATTCCCAATGGATTGTCCATTATGATCCCATACACCCTTAAGAAGATTCTATCACTTCCATTCACGTACTACCCCAATATAAATTAATACATTAAATAAAATAAATACCAGTCCCATACTCTCAACGTTTTGTTCCCATACCCTATAAGGTATGGGTACTCCCGATTAAGAACCCAGCTGTAAAATAACATTGATAATCGATCATAAATATGAACAGTGACTGCATCAGACTTTCGTATGTACTGCATTGATATCAAACGAACTGCAAGACAGCGTAAGAGTAACAAAATCGTGCGATTTCGAATTTATCAAACGAACTGCAAGACAGCGTTAAAGTAACAAATTCGTGCGATTTCGAATTTATGTGATTATACCGATTTGAAAAACCGCGCTAAAGTGAATCAATAAAAAATATAGAATTCGAAGAAATCGCGTTATAACGAAACAGTAAATGGAGCATACAATATACAGTAAGACCCCGGTCTTACTGTATATTGTATGCTCCATTTACCGCTGTAACTATAACTTATAACGCTGTAACTTATAAGAAATATACAGCAAGATCCCGGTCTTACTGTATATTTCTTATAAGTTTACATTCAAAATATTTATACTCGAATAAAAATAAATAAATATATTAAATTACTAGTTTAAAAAAAAAAAAATTATTCTTGTTTATTACAAAATAAGAAATTCCATTTCGGTACTTCATGCGGTCACGTTTCATATGATACAAGAATATGTTATTATGAGTTAGAACAAAAAATAAATATAAAAATTTCATTCTACACTCCATCTTCCTTAATAGCAAAACTTTATAAATTTAAAAAATAAATAAATATCGCAAACAGCGAAAATAACGTTATTATCCTTAATAACGACCAGAAAAAGTACATTTGAAACGTCTCACAGACCATAATAATGTCATTGAATGCCAATAATATTTTTATTTTAAGAAAAAAAAAACCAATTTTAAAAGTAATGACGATAATCAGCGATTCATATTTTAACCATTAAGTTGTTTATTTATTTATTTATTCGAATTTATAAATACAAAAAGTAAATATTGTTATTGTATGTCGCATTCGTTGGTAAGCATTAAGAAATATCGATTTTTGCGTGTGTATATTTTCGGAATATATAATCCTGCATAATATATAATTATTCAAACGAGGAATACTTAAATTGAAAATAAAATGCATAATATTCTTTTTATTTTACGAAAATAATTAAGTTTTTTTTTTTTCTTACAAACAATTTAGGAAATTCGTTGCGAATCTTCGTCATTACTTTCCACTTTAAAAGTGAAAATGCGGAATATCAGAAAATAAGTTTGGAAATCTTGAAATTGTACTTATCGCATTTTGAAGTTTATCGTACAGATTAAAATCTTTTGGAAAAGAAAGATAAATAACCATTCGTATGATAAGAAATAAAAATCGAGTTTGCGACACATACCCGCTAAATCTAAATTTCAAAAATCATAAAATCAGTCCCGAAAACAGATGTTCTGATCCACTCATCTCTGGTAACATCTGCTGCACAGACCATTAACATCTTTTATCTCTAAAATGACATTTTTCTTTGGAATAATTTTACTGTTAGCATCGACAATAAGTAAATTTTGAAATGTCTGGTAAATTCGTCAAAATCCGAATATCTCTCATTGACGTATTTATTTATGTCAGTTTTTTTTTTCTGGAAAGAAGAAAGGATTGGAAAAAAAGAAAGAAGAGCAAACGATTCTTGAAGAAAATGTTAAACAAATTTATAACACATCAATATATCGATAATCAATAAAATAATATAACTCTGATTTAAATAAATAGATTTCTTATTAGTCGCTGGTTTAGATAGATCTCTAGTTTAGTCGTTGGTTTAAGTAGATAGATTTCTGGTTTAAATAGATAGATCTCTTATTTAATCGCTGGTTTAAATAGATAGACCTCTGAGGTCCTTTAGTCACTGGTTTAAATAGATCTCTTGTTTAAATAAATAGATATCTTATTTAGTTGCTGGTTTAGATAGATCTCTGGTTTAGTCGCTGGTTTAAGTAAATAGATTTCTGGTTTAAATAGATAGACCTATGGTTAAGTCGCCAATTTAAATAGATAGATCTCTGGTTTAAATAAACAAATCTCTTATTTAGTCGCTGGTTTAAATAGATAAATCTATTGTTTAAATAAATAGGTATCTTATTTAGTTGCTGGTTTAGACAGATCTGTGGTTTAAATAAATAGATCTCTTATTTAGTCGCTGGTTTAAATAGAAATTCCCTGATTTAGTTTACAGTTTAAATAGATAGATTTCTGGTTTAATGATAACATTAGGCACATATATCAAAATTTATAATATTTATTATAAAATATTACGTTTTTTTGATAGCATAGAATTTTTAATATATTTATAATTTGAAATTGTAAAAAGATAATTTTAATTCGTAAGAAATATTTTAAAAATTATTTTAAATATATTCCTATGATGATAATTTAATTATAAAAAAAATTATATTCAAATTTCATTAACATGATAATATCAAAAATATGAGTTTTACATTCAATAGAATTTTTTAAAAATAAAAATAAATTGCTATTTTTATAAACTACTCGAATCGCATCAAATAAAATATTTTTTAATTTTGTATAAAGGATAAATGAATCCTTAGAAAAATGTGAAGAATTGAATAATTTATGTAAAAATTATTTCCATTTACAATTTTAAAAAGTTCTTTATAGAAAATATTAAACGACCGTTTTCAAAGAAGATAGAGTTTTTTTTTTCTTTCTTTCTTTCTTTCTTTAAGAGTAGCCTGCAGTTACTTAGTTTGCCTTCCATCTATTTTTATTTTTCACTTTATACAGGTTAGATAAAGTATAGGTTCGGGATAAGAACGTTAAATGGTAAATATCACTATCAAAGAAAAAAAAATTTATAGTCATCTGCTGTTTGGAGTTTGGTCGGAAAATTTTTTTTTAAAAGCTTGAGCTTCATCGTATTTCTCTTTTTAATTTTCTATTTCTATCTAGTTTGTTCGTTTTACAAGGTAAAATCCACTTTAAGCACTTCAGAAATAATTCTGGAGAAGAAGATAATTCAAAAATAGTTAGCTAAAGTTTTAAACTTATTACCGAATGACAATAATGATAAATTATTCAAAATTATGAATCAGCAAATGTTTAAAATATATTTTTTTTATTTTTTAATGCAATATTTAAAAAATTAATGAATAATTATTAAGATATTCCTTGTTCCAGTTCTCGGAATTATTCTTTTGCTAGGCAATTATTTAAAAAATTTTAGAATGATTGCATTATTGCTGAATTTTGCAATTTGAATATCATTTCAATCTTTTTTTTGGATCCATCTCTTGCTGTTCGCTTTAGCATCTGAAGATCATTTTTTTGATAGTTTCAGATTTCTGAGTACGTTTTCTCTTTGTTCTCCTGATACGTGTTTCTCTTTGATTATCCTATTTTAGAGTATGAAGATAATTTTAACAATTTTGCGGTTTGAATATTGATTCAGTCTTTTTTGGATGCATCTCTTGCTATTCATTTTAGTATCTGATGATCAGTTTTTGGATGGTTTCATATTTTTGAGTCCGTTTTCTCTTTGTTCTCTTGATACGTGTTTCTCTTTGATTATCCTGATATGAAGGATAATTTTAGAGATAATATTATATTAATATATTCGAATTTTTATTTAATAAAAACCGTCAAATTTATCGATTTCTGGTAAAATTTGTGAGTATAAAATTATCCGATTTAACAAAGATCGCAGCTTTTTTGTAACTCGTTTAGATAAAAAATTATTGATACTATAAATATTATTATAGGGCAGAAATGTTGTGTGTAGAAGTTGAATAATGAATTTCGATGGCATCATAACATATTATCGTATTTTTAGTATCAAGTAGCAAATATTTCTTAAAGGGGTATTTATAAAACACAATTGACAATGACGTGGCACATGCAAGTTTCCTGTGGAATTCGAGCCGATGGAGAACACGCTGATGTCACAAAATATTCTCTCTGAAAGCAATTTTTTTTTAATAAGAAACATTTTTCCTGAAAGAGAGTCCTACAAGACCGTAATACTTCTCACAGAAATTCGAATTGTTGTCACAAGCTATTAATTTTTTTTTTGATAAAGGTATTCTGTTCATATTTGTTAAACTGAAACTGTCTTTTAGAATTTTTACGCAAAGAAATGGCAAATTATGTAAAATTTTAATAAAATTTATACAGGTAACTTAATGATGAACCAAGAATATCGAAAGGACCATTAAATATATACAGTCGAGTCTCTTTTTATGTGGTAGATACGTTCCACATAATGCCGCATATAAAAAGTTGTACAAAAGACCTAGCTTACATTGAAAAATCAGAGATATGTTCCATAATTTTCTAAAACCACATAAAAATGTTATAAAAATTCAGGAAAATAAGAATGCGTGTGTTTTTTTAAATCTTTATTCATTTAATTTTACAGAAAAGTAAAACAAAATTTTTTTACATTTTTTCATCATAGTTATCCTCACCATCGGACAATAATTCTCACGATAAAGTAGGTGAAATTAATCACAAAATAATATTCTAAACAGGTATATAAAATCTAAAGCAATACTAGATCAACAAGTTGTACCAAAATCATTCATTTTCATGTAATTCTAAATATTTCTATTATTGTAGACGCCGCCATATTCTGATGTAGGCAGATTTATGACGACGTTTACTTAAGCAAAGCTAAAACAAATTTTTGATTTCTAATCCATTTAGCGGCTCGTTAGAATAACAATGATCTTTACTGCCGTCTATAATATATAGAGGAGTGTATCAGAGGATATGAGTGGACAGTTCATTATGTACAACGGGGAAACCCCGAATTTGCACGAAATATGTAAAGCATAAACAATATACGCATAAAAAGAGACCCGACTGTATATATTGCGCTTTTAATATTATGAAAACAATATTGAAAATTATCTACAGGCAAAAAAACTTTTACCAGCAGTAAGAAGTATTATGTCCATAATATCACTCATTTACAGAGAATAATTAAAACTAGAAATTACCCGCTCATATGAGTGAGCGGAAATATAATCTTATAATACTATATATGACGACGAAAGACACCTCCGAACTCCAAACATCCTTGAAAGAATCCAAGAGAGAATTGTAAAATGGCATCCATTATTTCGTTACAGCGCCATCTGCGAATTCTGTCTTTCTATAGGAACTACAATTTCAATGTAATTTTTATTCTTTAATTTTTTAATTATTAATAACAACAAATAATTTTTACTGTCGCATACATCCAAAAATTAGTTCTTTCTAAAGATGCCCTATTTATAGAAATCGGTACAGTAGTTCGACCGAAAAGGGGACATCCAGCCAGCCAGCCACGTTTGGCTATTAATTAATAAATAATATAATGATAATTTAAAGATATCCTTGTTTCGAACGGCAGTTATTTTGTAGATGAAATAATGTAAAAATCTTTAATACAATATATTAAGATTTTTTGCTAAATTATTCTAATATTTTATTAGCTAAAATTCATATCGAAATAAAGATAAAAATTTATAATAGAATTGAGGAAATGTTCTATTCATCAATAAATAGTTACCAACGATTTAATTTATTTATCTTCTATTATTTGGTTGGAGATTAGAAGAAATGTAAAAATTTGCATGAAAACCTGTAAAATATAAAAGTTAAAAATATTTTTAAGATAATTGTCTTCTGGTGGAATATATATCGTTTCAGCTAATTTTCAGTATTACTAATAATAATAGCTATGATGCTACAGTTCGTCAAAGAACTAATTGTGAACTGCTAAAACTGTCTTCTAGAAAACATTCTGTAATAAATTGTGTAGATTCAGTAAAAAATACCTTTATGTAACAACGACTTTCATCATATTCATCATAATGCATTCCCTCTCTTCTACAGAACCTCCCCTGATAGTTTAAATAAACATTATTATTCTTATTATCATAGTATACAACGTTAGCATTTCACAGTCAAAGAAGAAAAACAAACCAAAATCACAAAGCACCATCTTTGACTGAAATAGAGATCCACTTCGACCTCTACCCTAGAGACTAGGAATTTATCCAAAGAGCGACAAATTGTAAAATCTTAAATTGTATTATCCTGAATTCTAATTCCTAAAATTGTAACCTTTTGCAGATCTAATGGTGTGATGTCTGTAAGTTCGAGTAATTGGAAATAATTTATAAAAGATTTTGAAGTTGCTCCCAGTGCCCTGATGATAGCGGTTGGATGGCCGAGTTGTAATGCTGTCGGCGTGCCACGCAGGAGGATCCGGGTTCGCATCCCGGGTCTGGTAACTCCTGAAAAGTTTTTTCGAGGTGCTGGGCCCGGCCCGGCCATCTCCGTCCTTCACTATCTGGCCCCCATCACGGGTGTTGGTGCAGCCTGTGGTTGGAACTGGTCCCGCCTCTTAGTAATCGCCCTGATTGGAAA
>WUQG02433833.1:0-14099 GCA_011317285.2 Androctonus mauritanicus | reverse complement strand
CTGTAAGACAATTACAGAGAAGCTGGCATGCGACAGCTTCTCTGTAATTGCTGTAGTTGTGCAGAGAAGTAACAGGTAGGGCAATTCTGAAACACATTTAGTCGATTATCTCGGAAATGGTGCATCCTAGATAATCGACTAAATGTGTTTCAGAATGCCTTGGTGCATGGAGAGAACCTTTTATGTGTAATTTTTAATGCTCTTGAAGAATACGGTCTCATATTTTTGGAAATTGCAAAGCGTCCTTCATTTTTTGAAATAAAATTTTCTCCCGAACCCTTATATCTCCACTCCCACAGTTGATATCACAATGATCCATATGCCAAGTTATTGCAATCTTTCAATTAGTTCTCTGTGCCAAATATCATAAAAAATGAAAAAATCTTTTTCCTTAAATAACGCAAAAAGTACAATTTTTGATGCTCCTTTCACATCTTATAACTCGTAAACAAAGCACTTTAGATGCCCTGTTGACTAGATAAAAATGGCTTCTTTTGAGCCCTTCTACCTCCTTTATAAGTTTGTCCACGTCGTTCCGGACAAACTTAAACCCTGTATATTTATTTAAAATTTGAATACTTTTCGATATGTGGGGTGTAGTCAGCCAAATTTCAATGTAAAACATAATCAGCCAAATCCCAGACCCTCTTGAAAAAAATATAGGTGTAGTGACATGGATTTGAATCCGAATTCTTCAGGGTAGTAAGCGAACACTTTACCACGCTGCTATCCAGCAGATATTGAAGGATGTGTACAAAGGACGGGGACCGAACTCTTTCTGAAAATCTGGTATTTTTGGACGTGGATTTGAACTCAGATCCTCCAAGATAGTAAGCGAGTGCTTTGCTATCCAGCCATCCATCCGACGGTAATAGGATGGAAAGCAGCATAAAGAAAGAGAAGGGCATGTTATATTTTTGATAATGTTAGGAATGAATTATTATGATTGTTATTTCCATACAAAAAATATCTTATTGAAATTACTAAATAATAGCAGATATAAATTTTTATTGGAGGCGTTTTTTCTTTCTCATTTTTACTATACTTTCCTTTCAGAAATTAAAGAAAGGACTATTCCGAAGCCTACCCGGATTTCCCACACTATGATGAATTGAATCGGTCCGCAAAAGTATAGGATCTAGAACTGAACCAGTATCCTTCAGATCTTGCAAAAGACAGCTTTTCTATACAGTATGCTCGTTTACATGACATGATCGACATATTTATTATGGATATTTTTTAGGATAATTGCATTTTTTCAATCAATCCTTGGTATTAATTTTGCCATCGTTTATATAACTAAATAATATGTTAGGATATTTCCACGAAAAATGAGTAACATTTTTGAGGCTCAAGAACGCATCATAACTTTTTCACATAAGACAAATGGTAATTTAGTTCTGGATTTACAGGGCATTTTCCAGGAACGCTTTAATCTTGTAAACGAGAAATGATTTTGTAGTTACAAAAAAATTTTCATAAAAAGTTAAGAAATACTATAATAAAAATAGTTGCAAATTATATATTTTTTTTTTATCTAAATGTAATTTTATAGTTTTCTTCTCCTCTAGTTCTCGACCAACTTGGCCTTCAAACAACAACAACAATAGTTAAAATCTTTTATTTTCCAATGAGTATACGCATTTAGAGTTGAAGGTTTAAACTACCTTCACTCTTTTATCAGTATATTTGACTTTATAATTCTCAAAATTCTTTTCTATATTAATTTATATAATACTCAACATTTCTTCTTTCTTTGTTCAGTTCTAATTGTATTATTTATTTTTGCTTAACAATTGAACATTATGTCCTTATCCTTTAAAATTCTTGATTATATTTTATGAATAGAAAATATTAGATGTTGTTTTATATAATTTAAAGTAATTTTAAAAATATATGCTGGAATGATATTAAAGAATATAAGTTTAACAGAATGTAAACGGAATTAAGAATTTAAAAGGATAAGGACATAATGTTCAATTGTGAAACAAAAAGTGATGTAAGAAAGCTGAACAAAGAAACAGGAAATTCTAAATATTATGTAAACCAATATAGAAAAGATTTTTGAGAATTGTAAAATCAAATATACTGATGACGAGTGAAAACAATTTAGGCCTTCAACTGCAAATGCATATTACTCATTGGAAAATAAAAGATTTTAAGCTGTTATTGTTGATTGAAAATATCGAGTTAGTCGAAAAATAAATCAGAAAACAAAACAGATCACGGATAAAAAAATTATAGACAAATATTCACATTAAAATTAGACAAATAAAACATTTAAAAAATTCATAACTAATTTTTTAAATGTTTAAATTCTATTAAAATTTTTATTAGAATTTTAATTATAAAGAAAATTTATTCTTGATTAAAAAATAATAATAAAATTTTCAAAAATTTAACTTCAATTATTATTTTTTTATTAAATTCTTATTAAATATTAATATTCTCATTCTTTTATTTTTTTATTATTTTAATAATAATGAACATTCTTCTAAAATTAATATAAATTCTGATTATTTAATACAGTAATTTAGTCCAAATGACTCTGCAGATCTCACGAGAATTTTATCTATAAAAAGAATTATTTATTTATTTTTATTCTTTCAACTATAAAAAAAAAAAGAAAAATTGGTTCGATAATAAACAATTTTTACTTTAAAAAAGAAAACTTTTAACGTAATATCGTATGCATTTTTTGTTTTTAAATACAAATATCGAAATTTAATAAATGAAATCTTAAATAAAAATTTTCGATAATTTAAGAATTTTTTATTAGTAATGCTAAAAGATTTTTATGTCATTGAATTTACGAATTTAATTTCTGTTTTAAAGATAATTACTTCTGTCATTCTAGTAATTGCCATACAAGTAATTATTGAAAAAAATTTTTAAATTAAATATTTTATTCAATTATAATGTAATGACTAATAAAAGTAATCAATTTAATGAGTGTTCTTTTGACATTACCGATAATAACTTAACCTAGCAAACTAATATAATAATTTCTATCATGCAGCAAGTAATGTTAATCAATACTTTATGCGATGTGTATTATTTAAATAGGCGAGAGACAATGATGGAATTTTAATTAAAATGATTAAATTTCGGAAAGAAAAAAATATATTAAAATGATTGGAAACTTAAAACGTTTTCAGTTTAATTGCTATTAACTTTTATCGGAAAAAATTGAAAGTATGGAGATTAAATAACTGAAATTAAATTGTTTAAGATAAAATTAATTTACTAATTAACATTGATATATATATATAATTAATATTTCTAGATGTACTTTTAAACTGACAAGTGAGTATAGTTAATTTTACGCAATTAAAATGTTATGCGAGGCTATTAATTGTGTGAAGAGAAGAAAGGAATATATTGTCACCGTTAGCGAAAATATATTCTAAGATGGTTTTTTTTAATTTAATGACAGAACAGGAAATCTGAACCATATGAGATTAATGAACTTATTGATTAAATTACCTTACCTTGGTTGGTGGCGTACATCAATTGAGCTATTATGAAGATGGATGGTTGACAGAAAGTGGTTGTTTACTTACTAAGAGTTAATTGCAATAAGACGGTCAAATGATTTTGTAATTTGTTCCAATTTATTCCGTCTTTGTAAACATGAAGGTTAAAATATTGCATTTGTGTTTTATTTATTTTTTTCTTTTTAAGTTACGTATTTGTACTGTAATAACATTTCTCAAGAAAGCAAACGTGTTATTTCCAAAGGAAACGTTTGTTGACGTCATAACTTTTTATGTAAGTTAATAATATTAAAATGTAATATTTTCTATAAGCAATAAGTTTAGCAGGAAAAACAAAATTATCTGAATCATAGCTTCTTCGATATGCAGATTCTTAATTCCAAAATAAAGTGACAAAAATGTCTTCCAGTCGAAATAAATTGAATAAAATATGATTAATTCTTGAATAATTACTGAAACATTTTATGTAACAATGAAAAATCTGTAAGAAAAATCATAAAAATAAGCGTTTATGCCAATAAATGATTGATCAAAACGATTCCAAACTTTTTTCGTTGATTCTCCATTCGATTAGTGCTTTTTTCATTATAGCATATAAACGAATTCTTTCCTACTGCCTTTTCATCGAATCAATAAAAAATGATCTACGAACTTTATTATCTTTCAAAATCATGTACCTTAAGTAATTACATACTTTAGCGGCACTTCCTCCATTATCATGCATGGCAAATCAGATCAAAGGTAATGATTAGTAAAGGCATTAGTTATAGAACTTTTTCGAGCGGAAGCACTCATTTAACACGAATTTTTTTTATTTTCTGAACTATTAAATTAAAAATGGATAATTTTGACCTTATTAAATTCTTTTTAATCCATTTAAATCACTTAATTCATTCTATTTCTTTCAAACAGAAAAGAGTAAATTACAAAATAATGAGAAAAATTCTAAGATACTTTGTAAAAGTTTGATTTAATTTTCAAGTTATTCTTTAGATCTTATTTAAGCAATTTCTGCTGTCACTCAAATCATAATTGTATTTGTAATTGTATCATATAAAAAGCATAGTAGTTTCAAATTTTAATTATGAGATTTTCACGAATAACACTTCCAAGATTCAAAGATTTTCTAGCCATTAAATATAAAGAGAGTGACTAATTAATTGTAAAGAGATAAAGAAGGAATTAAATTTCCTCTGCATGTCATGCTATTTGAACTGCATAATGACAAGAGTAAATGATGCTTGTCAATTTTATTTAGCTTGCTTTTTTCAGAAGAAATGAACCTGACACTTGACTTCGTAATGATCACAAGAAAATTATGTTAGTATGACTACTTTGGCGACAATAAATTAATTTTATAAAAAATTCACTTACATATTAATATCATATAATATAAGATATAGTATTATAATATCATAATAATGCGTAATTCTAGAAGCAAGATTATTATCTGTATCAACTCATTGGAATCTTGCAATATTTATTATAGAGTACCCAATGTCAATCTTCGTAATTTTTCTTTAATATATGTTAAAAAATGTAATATAACAAAGGCTCAGAATGCTTTTTTCTTGAGAGCTTCCGAAACGTATAATAGTATAATCAACTAATATATATATGAATAGACTGTGGGGATATCCATGGATTATGACAACCTAGGATAATGGGTTTGTAAATAAATAAATAAATAAATAAATGAGATTTACATAATTTCACATTTTTAAAATTTAAAGTTTTCATTTAATCAAAATTTTCCGTTTTTTTATTTTTAAGTTATTTTAAACTAATGAAAAAGTCAATAATATGAAACTGGCCTCTCCAATTTTGAATTTTTAAGCTTTTATCTTATGTATCTTTCGCATTTTTAATACTTTTGTGTGCACTCTCACCTTTTGGGTCCGACCCAAAACATTCATTGTTTCCAAAATATAAGTTACATTTACTTCTTTACGTGATTTCATTAATCTTAAACCTCTTCTTAATACTAATCAAATTATTATAAATAAAAATTTTTGTTTATAAAAATTTTATGAGTTGTAAGATATCAATCTATATTTATTAAACTAAATTATTTAAGTATTGTATAATTCAAAATTAGAAATTTCATAATGCTTAATCTCTAAATATACTTTATTAATATTGCTATAAATACAAAAAGAGCAATTAAAAATCTCTTTAAAATCCAGTTTTAAGATCAAATATGTGTATTATTCAAAAAGATCTGTATAAAGTAATAATATTTATTGGATAATCAAAATAATAACTTTATTTTTCAAGACAGTCAAAAGTGCATAATTAAGCTATAAACATAAAAATTTGAAATTTTCGTTGTTCTTTATAAGATTAAGAATAATTTTAATATTTTACGAATATTAGATGAATATAGTATATGTTGTCTTATACTAATTCAATTATCTTCTGTTTGATTTTTGAATATTTCATTTATTTAGTTGAAAATTACCGAATACTAGTTTATTTTAACTTGAGATTTTAAATAAAATTTAGATGTGGATCATTCAAAACTAAAAACACATGAAAAGACTGAACGAGAAAAGAATCGAGCAAAGTCAAACAGTTCTCCTTATTTGATCCTGAATTGCACTGCCCCTTCAGTGTGTTTCACTGTAGTAAAATGGTTATTTGCAGAAAAGCTAACTAGATTTCACATTTTATCTTCGGATAGAAAAAACTTGTCAAATATAATGCACATGCAAACAACTATCATTGACATTGTCACAAATTGATGTAATTATTACTATAAAAATATTTTTATTTTTTGCATGTTTTCTACTTGTAAAATCATATTTTAAATTTCTATATCCCGATTTAGTGCCGACCAAGATCAAGATAATCAAAACATTATAACTATAATATCGATAAATCACAATTTCTAAGATATGAAATCCGATAAATTTAATTTAGCGAGTTAAAATCCCAACAAAACCAAACAGTGATTTCCCAAGAGACTGCTTTAAATGATGCATTTCCGAAAGTAGTCATACTTCTGGGAAATTTTTCTCATAACAATAAAAATCGTTTTTGAAAATTTCAAACTAAGACATATGATACAATTTTATATCTGAAAACTAATTATTTTTATTTTTCTTATCGGTCGATCGTTTGTTTTAACAGATTTTTCTCTATAAAAATATTTTTAGTATAGTACATATAATATTCAAAAGTAACATGAGATGGTACGGAATGTAATTAATACGAAAAAATTTTTACAATAATTTAAAAATACATATTTTGGATTTTTAATAAATTTTGTTATGATTACCTACAAACAGATATAAACATTATCAGATATTTCTTATATAAATATATACTGTATATATAAAGTATGAATGAAAATTATTTTATCAAAAAACTCTTTCCTGACTCCATAAGCATAATTCACTAAGAGTATTTACTGTAAAATTCATTTTTCTGTATAAAAAAGTTTCATTTATATAGAGATTGGACTACTTGATATCGAGAATAGATGGATGATACCGAGAGGAAAAGAAATTATACTCAAAGAAATCGATTTTTATTTATATTGGTCAATCTATACCAAATAAAATGATTTATATCGAGATAAGACCATTCTATAGCGATAGTAGAAAGAAGATACCAAGAGGAAATAAATTATATCGAAATAAACCGATTTATTTCGATATTGGGCCAATCTGTACCGAGAATAGAAGGAGGATGCCGAGAAAGAAAAAAATTATATCAAAATAAACCGAACTGTATCGATATTGGGCCAATATATAGTATACTGAATAAATACGAGATAAGGCCACACTACAGAGAGAGTATAAAGATGATAACGAGATGGCAGAAAATTGTACCGAAGGAAATCGATTTATACCGAGAATAGAAGATCGATACCGAGATAGAAAGAAATTATACCGAAAGAAACTGATTTATACCAATAATAGACAATCTATACCGAGAATAGCTAGTTGATACCAATTTTCTATCTGAACTGAGATTGGGCCAATCTATTCCGAGAACAGAAGGACGGTATTAAGAGGAAAAGAAATAATAATCATTTAAATATTTCAGAGTAATTTTCGAATTCAAATCATCATGATATATGGATGACGCCATATAAATCATTATTGATGCATAACACCATGTTGATGTCTCATGATCGTTGATGATGATGTTATCGTCACATAATATGCTGTTATATCAACGTTCAAATTGAAAAAAATACCATGGATTCCAACTGCTATAATAAATGAATGATATGGGTAAATTGATACTTCTGCATGGCTTATTTGCAGCTTATCCATGAAGTATATAAATTCACTGGATCCGGATGACGTAATAATGAATGATTTCAAAATAACAACACGTGATCCTATGACATCATGACATAATGTATTGTTTAAAGCAATGTTCAAATTGCAAGAAAAAGCCAAATGATTCTGAATTTTTGAATGCTATAATAAATATGTTAGACTAGATCATAAAATGATACTTATGCTTGATTCACTCTCGACTTATCCTTCAGATCATCCTTCAACTTAAAGATCCTAAAGATTCCTAAAGATCATCCTTCAGCTTTCCGATTGACTTCATCAGGGGTCAATCGGAAAGCTGAAGGATAGGCCTCCTAAAAATGTAACCGGTATGTGATAAGCCTTAAAAATGGCCACCGCGAAAAGTGTGATTTGGTGGCTTAATGCATACTAACATACACATATAAATTCACTTAAATTAATTTATTAAATATTTTCTTACTATGTGAATGTATATGTCATGATGGTACAAGATTTGTCATGCAAACTTATTAGTATTTAAAGTGCCCCAGCAACGTATATTTGCTAATCTATAATAAAAAAAATTAATACATTATTTGATGATAAAACTGTATGTAAGTAATTTAAATTAATTAATCAAACTAATTATAACCTCCCTCTACAAATATTCCGATTTTCATTCTCTATTTCATTATTTTTTTAATTTTTTAAAATTTTCAAAAATTAGTATATGGTATAGCAAAATTAATAACGGGGAAAGTTACGAAAACAAAACTTTTATTAATATTAAAAGAGAATATGTATAAAAATATTTAATGTACAATAATTATCTATAACATAAGTAGGGGAGAGTTACCTATTGCGTACTGGTCACCTAAATCGTACCTGATAGCTATTTCATTACATACCGACGATATGTAACGAACTAGCTATCAGGTACGATTTAAGTGACTAGTACGCAATAGATAACTCTCCTCTATATTAAAATGGTTATGAATTGAAACCTCAACTTTAAAGAATAATCAGAGTTTAAAACAAATATATTTTTTTTAAATTAATATTAAAAAGATCGATTATTTAATTAAGATTACAATTTAAAATGAAGCTACATAGGAGAAAAAAATTGAAGCCAATTAAAATAATGTTTTCAAAGGTAGCAATGAATCCATGTAATAAATTTAGTTTAAAAAAAACACTAGTAATTCTCAGGTCTAGATAAAGATCCCGAATATTTGCTATTCAATGACTCGAAAAATTTCGTGCCTCACTTGTCAAACGCTTTAGATAGATAAATTCGTTTCCATCGATAAAATTTTCAACTTTGATCCTAATCAGCAGAAAGTTAGCTAGAGAAGTTGTGAAGATAAATTATAACTTGAGACTCATTACGGAACAAAAAATAAAAAAATGAGTAATGTAGGATTAATAATATTAATCCTAAATTATTCATTTTTTTTATTTTGTTGAACATTGAACAAGAAAAAATGTTCAATGTTCACACTCGATGAAGCAATATTTTGCTCAAATATTTTCGATTTGAGCGGAATTCATTAATTATGGAGACTTAGACTACAAAAGATCAATTGTGTCAAAAATCTTCGAAATTGGATTACTATTTCTTCAGCTAAATAGAAATTTGCCAAAATCAAATCATCGTTAATATTATTGCATCAATGATAATGATATGATTTTGATACTTTTCTAATTTCAAAAAGACATAAATCGAAAATGAAAAGGATCGTGTTGTCGATTCATCAATCTTTACTAATTGATTAAATGAATAAATTACATGCATACAAATATAAATTTTCTAAAAAAAAATACAATATTACATACATTTTATAAATTTATAGAGAAGAGATATAAAATGATTACATCGAAAAACATCAATTATTTTCAAATAATATCAAAATAAATGAAAGAAATACTTCAAGAAATTACTTTCTTGATATATTGCTTTATTATTTTTAAAAGAATTCTTTATTAGAATGTAAGAAATACCTTTGATTCTCCGAATGAAAAAATGGAACTGACAATGTCGAAAGCTTAAATTAATAAAAGAATGTAGTAAGATTAATGAACCTTTTATCTGAGCCATTTATTATTCAATCAGTCAGTAATCAGTGCCGAACTGCTGAAACGATAACTTTTTAAGAAAACAACAATTTCGTATTAATCTACAGAAGTTCCAGAATTTTTTTTCTTTCATGAATTGATTATTATTTATATAATTATAAATCTTGAATTATGCCAATTTTTCAATTTATCATTTAAAATATCAAATCAGAAAATATAAACAGGAATAATTATTTTTAGGTAACTTCTCCTTTGCTTTAGAATTTGTTTATCATCACAGTTTTTCTTCTATCTATTTAACATAAAGTTAAATCTTAAATTTTTTGTTTAATAAACTTTACCAACCTCTGCAAAAATTTTATTTTACTTTTATCTCGAATTCTATAATTTTCCATTAGTAAAATGATGTAATTAATCTCGACTTTTTTTATATTCTATAATATTAATTATACCGATATGCATAGTAAATTGCCTAGAAATTTTGTTAAAAATCCATTCTGAGAGAAGTCGATTTTTAAATTTAAATATAAATTGAACTTATCACGACTTTGAATATCATTTCTTATTCAACTTTATATTAAATTAACGATTCCTTTTAGATCCGTTATCAAAGATTTATTTTAATTTTCTTGATATTTCATACGGTGTAAATTATATAATACCAAAATTTAGATATAGGGTTTATTGCCGATTAATCATGCTAAAATGGCGGAGAAAAGCACTAATAATTAGAAAATATCGATATTTCCAAATTTTTTCTTTATTTTTTATTATTTCATATCATATATTATTCATTTTTTCATAAAAGAAAACCAATTTTTAAAGTATTTTACTCATTGCAGTTTCTTTTAATTAATATTCATATCTTTATTAACTGTTCTAGTGGCATAATTATAATACAGTATATTTTAGAACTTATCTGATAAAAATTATTTCTATGAAATATAAATAAACTTAAAAATTTAATATTATATTATAATAGTGTATTAATTTAAAAAATTATTTATATTCTCTTTTCTTGCTTTTTAATCTGGATTTGATAATAATATCATGCATCTAACATATTTTTTATAGAAAACTTAGTTCCATGTATTCGTTTATCCAACCACAACATAGGAACAAATATAATAAATAATATATTTCTTCTCATATAAGATATACAGTATTTATGCTTATTAACTTTGATGGTAATAAATAATTTTCTTCTTTGTAGATTTTTCCTACTTTATATCCTATCGGCTAAACGATGAGGCTCTTCCAAAGATCATCATGGATCTGTGACAGATGAAAGATGGAGTTCAACTGGCTAGGCCTGAATCTGTTAAAAAAAATCTGTAGGTATAGTAGTCGGAATTGAACTCAGTCAACTAATTAGCAAATAGGCCAGTTACATTTGGTATTCGTTCGAAACCAAATATACCTTTGTCGAGTATAAATGCGTACTCTAGGAAGTTCCAGTCTTATACCTTTTGCTTCTTTCAGCTGCCGGGTTCATCCTTTGATCTTCATCCTTAATCATATGACAATTCGCGTTATGCAGATATTGACCAATTAATGCTAAGATTTGAAATATCCTTAATCATATCAGAGATTTTAAATCTGAAGTGGGATTTGGAATCGGATGAATGGCCGCATGAATTTGAACATAGAGAGATGGATTAATTCTAGTCTCACATCTATAGATTTTTTCAGTAGAATTCCAGGCCGTCCATTCATTCCCACCTAGGGACAGAATATAAGCGGATATGAGCGATCATCAGTATATCTAGGATGGGTATGACCATCCATCAGAGAGTTAATAGATCTATAAATAGTTTCAGAAAATCAATAGTTGTTTAATTCAGAATGCTACTGAATAATGTTTTCAATCCATTTGATATTAAGCGATGAGATTCTCCGATCGCTCACTGTGACCGCTTGAAATGACGTTACAAAGAATTCTCTAATAAGACACTATTAAGATATCCACTAATGTTATTTCATTTATATCTCTTTAAAATATATGCTCAAAATATCTCAAGAACAATATATTCTCAAAATATCTCAATTGTAATATAGAATATTACAAATTTAGGAATCGCATTGCTCAGGTTATTAGTAATATTAAAATTCTTGTGTAGACTTGTTAAAAATGACAACGTTCAAAATTTTGAAAATTAAATATTTGTAAAATAAGGATAATAGGTCCTTAATATTTATAATATCTGTAATGCTTTAGTTTTCAATTATTTTTCAGATAAACAAGAGGACAAAATATCATTACATATAACAATTTTCCTAAATAACTAAATTCGTTAAAATGGATATAACAATAGATAGATTTAGATGCAATAAATGGCTTCACTATTTTTTTTTAATTTCGAATGACCATCATTTTGTAAAACAGACAGACAGAACTCATACGATTAATAAGAAACAGTTTCTTAAAATTTTAATATTCTGCGAGGTGTGGTCTTTTTAATTTTTACTGATTGGATAGAAGAGATTAAATAAATATATGACATCATTTTTTGTATAAGAGAGTTAAAATTAAAATCTTTCGCATTAGCGGAGACTCAAATATCAAATAAATATCTTTTCAATTGGCTAGAAAGTTAATGCAGGTTCAAGATTATGAAAAATGCAATACTGTATTATGATATCAAAGATTTAAATTTATTTGAAACAATTTGTCAAAATTATTAATAATATTCCATATAATAAATACTTCATATAAAACTATCAAAAATTTCAAAATAACGTACATACGGTGCAATATATATCAGTAAGCAAGATTTGTAAATATATCAAGGAAAATGATCCTCATGGTGTTTCATGTTTTATTAAACATTGTTTAATTGTTCATAATTAATTAAACAATGTTTAATAAAACTAAACCAAAGATTAATAATAGCTTTATTACAGATTAATAAGAATCGCTAAGAAATTTATTGTTTCGTTCCTTTTTATTAATCTATTTTTAATTCCAAAAAAATAATTATTAATAACATCGTAACGACTAGAAAACTTTCCATTCAGAATAATATCTGAGATATATTATTGCACTATAAAATACAAGGAAAATATATGAAAATTAATACGTATCTAATGAAAGCATAAATTGTGAAATGTGAGAATTTTCTTACATATTTAGAATTTCTACCAGATAGGTTTTATAATTGTTTTCATGCAAATGCAATGTTTGCAGACATTGCTATAATTTTCATTCTGGTAATTCTATCAGTGATGGATAGGATTATCTTCACTAAAGCATATTCTCCATCAGCCCCTGAACGTTAATCTTTTTATTATGTGCTGAGTGAAAGTTATTTTTGTTGGGAATAAGTAATAATTTATTATATTTTTTTTTATTAAGATAATTCTTTCATATATAATTTTTTTATATTTTAAATGGAACAACATTACATTGCATTGTATCGCCAACTAAATTTTTAGAGATAAATTTAGGAACTAAAGTAATTTAAAACTATTACGGAACTAAAGTACCGTAATTTATTATACAAGATAATAAATTACGGTAATTATGACATATTGATTATATTATGAAAAACCATTAAAATTAGTAAATTTGAAGTTTTGATAATATATATCAATTGAAAAAACATTAAAATATTAGAAAATAATATTATCAATATAACATTTTTTTTCAATTACAGTAACCTCGTTTATACGTTTCTCACTTCGACGTTTTCGCATTCATACGTTGTGTTTTGTACATTCGTTCGATTTTGCATGTAAAACCATCCCACTTGCACGTTTTCTATTTATATGTTTTCGCATTTGAACGCTATTATCTTTATTCCTCAGAGTCGTTTTGTTGCACTTATACATAAAATCCAAGAAATCTTTGCCAAACTTTTTCAACAAAGGAACAATTTGTTATATTGTACACTACATTATCTTACGAAATAGAAAGTAGAATGAATACAAAAATAAAATCAAAATCAAAACTTATCCCACCAATCTTTCTACTGACTTCGACTCTCACTTTCACGTTCGGACTCATCCATTTCAGAAGTTTCAGTTTTGGTCTTACTTTTGTAATTTATTCTACAGTACAGGCATTTTTCGCAGACAGATATTATAGTGTAAGTTACAGTTTGGACATTACAGTGAGTGAAAGTAGGAGTGTTTTTCAAAAGATGAACAATACAGTACACTACCGTACAGTCTACTGTAGAAGAGTTTTTATTCTTTGTGCATGCTAAAATAACTATTTGGCCATCATCGTTAATTAAACATCTTAATTTTAAGTTTTAATGTAGGGAGA
>WUQG02433822.1:0-14100 GCA_011317285.2 Androctonus mauritanicus | reverse complement strand
ACCATCAGAACCGCCTCCAAATCCACCTTTTCCTCCTAATCCTCCTCCACCACCTCCTCCTCCTCCTCCTCCATATCCTCCTCCACCTCCACTAAATCCTCCACCTGTTTGAATTCCATAACCTCGTTGCCAACTGGGATTAATCAAAATCCCAACGAGAAATCCAACAGTGAAAATCTATTTAAAAAGAAAGAGATGATAAAGCAATCGAAATTGATTCAAAACATTACCAAGAAATATTAGTTTCATTGTATATCAAATGACTTTATTATAGTATCATATATTTCAATTTAAAATCTAATTTGTATTAATTGAATTCAAATAAAAATTAACTATCGTATAACTCATAATATGAGAATAAAATAAAACAACAAGTGAAAAAATTTTCTTGTCGACTTTTTCACTACTAAAATAGAAATGAAAGTGACAAAAAAGCTTTAAGAAAAATTACTTTATTGAAAAAATAAACATTGCATTTATTTTAATATATCTGAACATAGTTATGCATTAAAACAAATAATATGGCCTACTTAGTTATTTTCCACATAATAATCTTAAATAAAATATATGCAAATAGAACGTTTACTTAAAAAAAAGAAGAGAAAAAGTTTTTAATTAAAAATTATCCAACTTAAAAGTAAATTCCATTTACGAAAGCCATTGAGTTGTTGATGAACGATAAGAGTGAACATGCAGAAACATAATTAGTAATTTAAAGATAATTATATTCTATTGTTTCTGGTTTCACTATTAGAATCATCTGTGCATTGAACCCAAACAAACATGGCCTATCGTGACCTCCCATGGTATTTGTGTCAGACTAGAAAAAAGGATATTTACAGATTCTCAATTTATGTTTTATCACGAAAGATTTTAATACCATGAAATCCTTGAAAAATATCCAGTATTAATTCAAATTGAGATCAAGTTACATGAACTTTACTCTGTGTTAATATTTGAGCATATTAATGATCCAGACAATTTTTTATATTCGTAATATATATTGTACTTCTCTAACTTAAATGTCCTAAATTAACCTGTTCTTCCTGTCTTCATTTTTAAAGACTTTAAATGTCCTCTTTCGCTGACCTTCAGAAAACAATTTTATTTTGAAAAACACGTGTGGAATAATCCTAATTCAATAAAGCGTAACTATGATTAAAGGAGTAATCTAAAACTACAGCAAAAATGTAATATAGATATTAAAATTCACATAGATCAAATTGCATTAATTCATACTTTAAATTTAATTAACTACTTGGATGTATGAGATGAGATTACCACATAATATAGTAATTGTGATTTTGTGTTAGCTATACTGTTACATGATAGGAATCAAAGGCTAAACCTGTAACCTCCCGAGAAATGGGATTAACAGAACATCCTTAATCACTGGACTAAGTGATTAAGGATGTTCTGCTATGTGAACTATAAGAACTATAGCCCAGAGGTGCAAATTCTTTAGAGTGCCTCACTATTAAACTAGGTAATTTCATTTTTATCATCAGAGAAGATCGAATAGCTTAAGACGTTACAAGAGGCAAAGGAATTGATTCCGGATCCTTCATAAAATGTCAATACAGTATTATTTCACAGAGCTAACTCAAAGTAATGAGCTTTTTTTTATTATAGGCTGGTAAGCCACAATAATTATACTATTATTAAAGTAAAAATTTCTAATGATTTCTACGCATACAATTACTAACTTTACAACAAATTTTCTAAACTGTCATTATAATAGCGATTTATTCACAATAGAACAGTTCCAGCTATAAATGATAGTTCCGGGTATATGAATGAAATATCCGGTAACAATTTATAAATTCGGAAACGGATATTCTGTTTTCGAAATCAGCACTTTTGTTCAATAATAACCAAATGCGTGATTTTTGACAAAAGTTCATTTAGAGTCACAATATAATATAAAAAATGGCCTTAATTATTCGCAAAATTCAAGAGATCTATTCATAATCATTTGTATAGCGAATTCCATAAAATTTTCTCCATTTTATCTGATTTAAGTACACATTTTTAGTTTATCACGTAAGTTTCGAGAGATCACTCATATAATCAATGTGATTTGGATTAGAAAATCAAAAATTTTCTGATTCCATTCAAATTGCAATTCTTAATATTTTTCTTTCAGTTTGCACTGGGAGTAAATTAAATCCTTTTCGTTTCTAAAAAGTTATTATTTTAAGAAAAATCTAATTTATGATAATTTTTAAATTTTTAGATTGAAGCAATTTTTAAATTATAAAAGATATTCATTTAGTAAAAGTATATTATATAAAAATGCTGTAATTATTCTCATTTAGAATAAATATTATTAACTTCAAAATTAAATTTTTTCTAATAAAATTCAAAATAGTATTAGAATGTATACTTACTATGTTCATCTTTATCATATACAAAAGGATCCCCTAAACCCCCAAAATATTTTGGTGGTAGATAACATTGTGTTCATTGCGAACCATGTTATATACCTACGATGAAGCATTCTGATTGGACGATTTCAAGTAGTGTCTCATAATGGACTCGACGAATCATTTTTGTCCACACATCACCTACGAAACTATCTGGGTCAATAATATCCCTTTCGTTTGTCCTGCCACCTAGTGTCTTAATGCTTCATGATACTGACCGCCAGATCACGTGTCGCAATTTTGGCATCCGAGAAACAAAGGATAAAAATGCCAGAGAAAAATCCGGTTTCTATTAGTTAAAGTACAGATTAGTAGAATTCAAATTATACTTCGCATGTCTGATATTTTAGGTATCATCTTCCGTAAACATTATCATCAAATGTTAAAAGTCATATGCGTGCAATGTACTCCGCTAATGTTTGAAGTCATAAATTGGCCAACAAACCCAGTTACCTTCTAAATATTTACAAGGTAAATAGATCATGCATCACTTTAACCAAATTGATTATGCAATTTCAATGATATAAAGTATCTTCAATACAATTAAATGATTACTTAAAACTCAATGGAGCCCAAATTAATTCAGTAGTTTCTGTTGAACATGCCATAAACTGCGTTACTTATAACAGATGCAAAAAGCATCAATAAAATCATGCAAATTAAATAAAATAAAATATTAACTTTCATTATTTTTCTTTAATAATCGTTCAGAAATTTGAATTTAATATCAATCAAGGAATTTGATCTTTCATTTATTCTAGTGCAAACTGTAACTAATTTAAATTTTATTAACGAACCATGATTTCAAAACATAGGCATACAAAGTAATTCAATTTAATAAAATGAATAGTGATGTAATTAAAGGATAGAATTTCATTTGATATACTAAGTATTAATTACCTCCTAAACGTTGCTTTTGGTAACTGTTATGTATTTTTTATAGCAAATGAAGTTAAATCTCACGATGTTGGAGAAATTAGTTTACTCTTTGATAAAAGTTTCCAAAATTTTTTCTATAGATAGAAATATATTATTAAATATTGCAATCCCAGAAATATAAAATACTATATAACATATGCCTCACATTTTGATGGATTATCTACCGACTTTATTATTCTTCTGGGAAGTGACATAGAAGTAATAAATTTGATTGAAGTTTATTTCTCATTTAACGGAATATCTTAATATGGCGTAGGAGTAACCTTGACTTTTTAACCCCTTCGATTTCCTTATGAACGTTTTTGTTTAAAAAAGACTTTGAAGAGAACGATACCGAAGGAAACATACTATAGGCTATTAAAAACGATGCATAGAATCAGATAAATTTAATCAATGCTATTAATTAATTCATATTATGAATATAATTTAATGATCATAATTCACATAATCCCGATAAAAATTTAATTTCTGAGAAAAGATGTTTTTTTTTTTAAATTGGTCATCAAAGTTCAAGGAAATAAAGAGCATTAAATACACCTGTCAAATGCTGGCCTGATGCCATTTTTGCCTAAGGGATAGCCACGAATCGACAAATCTCTAAGGAATTTGTTTAAAGCACAAGAAGCGTTACTGAAGTAAACGTAATGAAAAATTCATCTCTAAACTTTGTTTTTTTTTTCTTTATAATTAATATAGTGTTAGAATGTAGCCAGTACGGAATTCAAGCATGCTAAATTTTCAACCTTCTGAAATTTTAGTCATGCCATTGGTATCTTCGTGTAAATTGCAAATTGACCCAGATAAGATGGATCTCACCTCCCACAGGGCATTGTCTCCAGACGTAAAAACCTTGACCCATAGCTATCTGATCATAAAGCTACCTTTCTTTTTTCTTTTCATCCTTTATCAGTAGGAGACTATCAAAATGATTTCTCTTTGTAACCAACTCGTCAGAATACTTGAACGGGATTTCCACCTTCCATATAAATATCATCTTCCTTATTTTACATAACAGTGAAAATAATATATTTTTACAAAACTCTCAACAATAATATATCAGTCTGCTGTATAATTTTCATTGCAAAATGCCATTATGCACGACTGATCTGACGTGATTTCTGTCAATCGTGTTTTATGGATTTAGAAATGTACCACGTTGTATCAATTTAAACGTTTCAAATTAAATTAATGTGAATGGGCTCTTGTCTCGAGGGATATGGTTAACTTCTTATGTTTTTTTACGTGATCAACTTAAGAATTATCTTTGCTCCAAAGGAAAGTCCTTCACCTATTTTCTATTTGGCCAATATGCAAAATCGTGAGATTCTGAAACAATCTTTCCTAGTGTCCATATCTAAATTAAATTTACTTGTTGAATTCATATTAAACATTGACGTAATTATATATCTATTAATATATTTTGATACCATGACCCTTATTTCACGGTTATAAAATACTCATAATGTTGAAACTATTAAAATAAATTATTATTTTAATATTATATGAAGATTAATACAGCCTGTTAAATTGCTTTATTGTACAATTTAGTAACAATCCCGGATACGAAAACATGTTCGTAACATGGTATAATTTTAAAATACTGTAATAAAAATATAATATTTAAGTTATTTTCGTATTAAAAATCATAAAAGGAATGTTAAATAAATTTAAATATCGATTTTGTCTGAAGGAATGTCTAGACATGATATACTGCATCATACAAAAATTGAGATTGATGAACACGAATTTTACAGATATTCCGGTTTAGAAATACAGAAAAAATTCTACAGATTTTTATCATAGTATATGACATCTTAGATTAATATTGTCAAAATGATGAAAACATTGCCATAAAATATAACCTATATCTAAAGCAACATTATATCAGGAATAGAAATTTTCTTTATGAAGTTAATTTATTGCAACATGAACTATATACTATTGGAAACATATTTCGTTATTCTAAAATAGCTATTTATAATTAAATCGTTTTTAACCTGGTTTTTTCTTAATAATACTCTCACGATTTAATTATCCTTGAGTATTTTTTAAATTCGATGATTGGGTCAAATACATCTTTAAAAGTCTCATGTTCAAACAAATAAATCTAGATCTTCCCTAAGGATATAAGAAAACTGTTGCAAGCAACATGACTTAGAAAACATTTAAACTGTCTTTGGTAGTTTGTTATTATAATTATTATTTTGTTTTACTGCAGGGCTTTTGACTAGCAACGATTTATCACGAATCTTCAACCTAGTTAGGTTTAATGTTTACTATTGTTACATCACTGATGATTCATTTATTTAACGCAATTCCCTCAATGCAAATTGGAATAGTTTTGACAAATTAAGTGAAAGATGTTTGAGAGAAGTGCTTATGTATTATATAAAACTAGATTAAATTTCAAATTCTTAGTGCTTTTTAATATTTAGTAAACATAATTAAAATTTTACAAAGGAATTTGAAAGGTATATGATTCTTTTTTTCTATCATTGTATTTGAGACCGTAGAGTTCAAAAACATTAAAGCATTTTATATTCTGATTTTATTTATCGTAAATCAGTCAAAATAATACAATAAAAATATTTATGTTTTCGAGATTAAACAAGTAATCTTAACAATAAATAGTTAAATGATTTTTATTTTTTTTTTTTACAATTTTGCAGCTCAGTATTATGATTCTCTAACAAATCCTTTTTAGGCATCATTAACGGATACTATGAAACAATGGTATAATTCGGAATGTTTCTGTTATTTAATTATTTAATATAGCAAAATTTATCACTCAAAATGCAAGATCACAGACTTTAAACAGACTTTTCAAAGATCATTAAAAAGTTTTGTTCTTTTAAGAAAAATGTATATTATAATATTACAAAACGCATTAAAAATATATTAAATTAAAAATATAAAAATAGGTAAATTATCCCGTTAAGTTGTATCCGTTACCCAGTTTCTTCTATGGTGTAAACTGGTTTATGTGTATAGAATCAAATTATTATACCATCATTTAAAACATTCATATACGGTATCTTAAGTTTAGAATCAAGGTGAGATTTAATATTAGTTACATTTAAAAGCTAGCATTTGCATCATTTTAATTAATGTAAATAATATGTTTACATGATTATAAAGTATTATAAAATATGTTGCCTTCGAAAAATGAATGCAAATATATTTTTAAAGACGTATGAAATAATTAAATATTCCCATTAACACATTAAAATTCTAAAAATTCTAACGGAAGACATTAATTATTTAATTTTTTTTTTTTTTTTGTTTAGTTTCGCAAAGAGAATAAATAAATATGTAAACACATTGAAGGTTATTTACAATTACAAAGTTTTCCTTCGTTCTTTAGTTAATAATTTTGCAATTGCTTTTGTGTTTGATTGACATAAGTCAATATGAATCATTAACAGTATATAAATATATACTCATTAGGCATGTTTCGGGTTGCGAAAGTGTAAAAATCGACGATTAATCGAAACAGGACAAATCGAAAGGAATTTTTCTATTGTCTGCTTACATCATTCTCGATGACATAAAATTAGGACAACGGGATGAAAGAGAAAACGCTGCATTCTTTGTTCCTTATAGAAAGAACAATTTAACATCACAAAAGAAGAGGAAAAAACAATAGCAACTATTACGTGTACAATTGCAGACTTGTTTAATAAGAAGGGAGAAAACGAGGGCTGCGAAGTTAACAGGAATTTTCATCAATTGTTTGTTTCATATACTTAAAGAGATTCTCGGAGTTCAAACTTAACTAACTATAAACGAACAACGTGATGAACACGTCCCTTCCAATACGTATCTATTCGTGACTAAGGAAGAATTTAACTCACGCTTTAATACAAAACCAGTTCTATACATCAGATGGTACTCTGTGGTTCTTGGTGTTCTTCGATATGCTATTAACCACTTTAGTTGATTTTTCGACATCAAACTTTTATAAAGATCATTTATAAGCGTTCTGCTTTTAAAGCAGTCTATTCTAACGTTGCTATTGATGCCTTTTGGTATTAATATTTCTTTTTGTTACGTCTGCAATTCTTTTTCGCATTGCGGATGTTTCGTGCGGTACATGAAATCTGTTATACAAAATGGAACTAAAGAAGAAATCTCTTCCACCACGAGACATAATTCGAAGACTGGTTTTGTGAAAGCGAACCTCTTTACTTTTATTTTATTTAGAGAGATGACAGATTGCAAGGCATTACAGGTAGAGGTGATAGAGGGTCACGGTAAGTCGGGTCATTTGCAGCGAGTTTTATGTGACGCGTCTTGCGCTATTCATTTAAAATATTTCAAATAAGAAATTATGCATTAAATATTTATTTTAAAATAGGGATTCTCCCATATATTTACTGTACATCGTTTAAAAAGACTCACGAACATCTCTAATGGTAGAATATCACAAAAATGTTAACAAAACGTGCTTAAATATCTCGTAATGGTGCTCGATACCGTGTTATTTTCTGTCTTGCGTCATATTATATTGTGATTATAGTTACCTCTTTTTCTCCCTCTCGACAGGTTTCGTGTTCTCGTTTATTTTTTATTCCCTCAGGGAAAATTTTCTTCTGAACCATCTTGCTTCATCTTCATTATAAATTTTCCCTTTTTAAAATGACGTCAACCTAAAAATCGTAAGACTTATAGAATTTAGAAGGATCAGTCTTTATAGTATATCAATTCTGAATAATATTCTATATCATCAATACTCTATATTCATCGAAAAGATAAACTTCCTCCACAAGTTTATCGAGTACATTATAACTCTCCATAGTAATCTTGCACTTAATATAGAAACTAAGTATTGCGCTTACATAAAAAAGCCATATATAGGTCGTAAAAGTCTTCCTGATCTTCTTAAGTGTAGCATATTCCATGACTCTCTATCACCTTGATAGCGGAGGTGATTTTTCTGTTGACATGAAAACAATACAATAGTCTATAGCGGAAATGAAAACTTATTGCCCTAAAAACTCTTGACAGTTTTATATTTAGTTCAATTGCCCAATTTTTGAGATAGTCCTCTCACAAAAGTAAAGTAGATGAGTGTACAACACATTCACCAACACCTAATCAGTATTTCCATCAGGTTCTTCACCACTTTATGCATATAAAATAATATATCCATTGTTTCTGTATTAGGACAGTCTTTATAGTAGTAGACACCGCATAAATTACTCTAATCTTCGATTCTATTTCTATGTCAAAATAATACAAAATTGAGAACATCTTTATCATTTTTTTCGAGCAGTGTAACAAGACTATTTTTTATTTTTTTATGGTTTTACTATGTTGCAAATTAAGTAGAATTTTGGACATATTCATTTAAACACTCGCAAATGTCGAATAAAAATGAAGAATACTCTTTGTGGCATTCATCAAAATGAACAACTCTAAACGAATGCCTAGAAATTACATAATGCCAATCACTGACTTATGAGATAGCCAGTGAATATAAATTGTAATAAATCCTTTATTTTGACAACGAATTAAAATTTCATTTAAATATTAAAAATTTACCCTGTGGAATTATTTTATGATCATAATCATATCTACCGTACATTGTTTTGTATATTTATTAATTTAAATAAAATTTTCCATTGCCATACGTCAAAAGAGAACAGCTAAATGCTTATTCATTCATTAATAATTGATTAATTTTGTTAATTAATTATTATTTAATTTTGTTATTACATTTAGTTAACAAACAGTATTCAAATCAATAATTATTTGGAATAATTTATTTTCAATTTTTAAATATAGATTGTGACAACTTTATTAAAAATCTGTTAATTTTATCTATTTTGCAGACAAAATAATGGATATATGTTGAATTTTTATTAAGCAACCATTTTATTATACAATAATTAGTTTAATCTGAACAAGCAACAGAAAGAATTTAATAACGAATTAGTAAATGGTTCATTAAGAGAGAACAAGAATGGAAGAGTTGCTATGCTGTATATAGAATTACAGAATACTATGATATATATTCTATTCCTACAATTTTCTACATATAAAATTGCAGAATCATTGTGTGTTGAATATAATTCGTTCTAATTCTTTTAATAGAGATTATAATTTTCTCAATTTAAAAAAACTGGTTTTTATTCATAAAATTGTTTTATTTTCAAAATTTTTCTGTAGATTATATGAAAACGCCCCATCTATATAAATTATGTGGGACATCATCCTACTTTCTAAAAAGTTAAGTTCAAAAATTATAAAAAAATAAATTTATATTATAAAAAAATAGATATCTCGTTATTGTTATTATTATTATTATTATTATTATAGTCCACACTTTTTAAATATAGTAAACTTTTGAAATAATGGCATTTTGAAGATAAACGCATTTTTTCATCATTTTGAAAACGTGCTACTAAGTGCGGCGGCTGAAAGCAATAACAGTGAATGCATTATTTACAGCAGGGGTCGGCAATCTTTTCTGGACGGCGGGCCATTTAAAAAAAAAATATATTTTTAAGCGGGCCTCACAGCCAAATGTTTTGTAATGTCGTATGTAGCTTAAATAGAATCCAGTATATTTACATATTCTATTGAATTAAATCTGTTGCCAATTTGTACTATTTCATCCGGACCGTCTCTAGGTGAAATCCAACCCCAAACGTTTACACTTTTATAACCAGAAGAAGATATATGAGCCACATTTTTGGTAAATATCGTGTTCTGAGTTGTCTGTAATAGTGAAGCTGCCCGTATGAATTTGACGCAAAAGTTTTCTCATTGGAAAATGTAACAGTATTCCAAAACGGAATACTGTTCGGGGATAGGGTAACTATTCTAATGCGAATCCTAGTCTCGCTTCTTTGTGAACATTTGTCAACCGATCGTTTATCGCTAGTTGATGGTGATAGTAGCCGAATTCTCTCAATCGATCAAAAATAATAATAATAATACAATCAATAAATTTATTTCATAATATAACAAATAATAATAATATAATAAAAAATAAAAAAGCCTTCCAGATTTTTCTTTACCTTATAAAAATTATATTGCTTGGTGGGCCGCACAAAAACTTGCAACGGGCCGCGCGTTGCCGACTCCTGATGTAAGATATGGCGGCTTAACAAAACAAAAAACTAAATCTAACCTAACCTAACCATTTGATCTATCCTTTTTTTCGAAAATGAGAAGTGCTACGAGATTTAGAATAAAATTTGCGTAATCAAAGTTTAAAGAATTGAATGGTGTCATTATCACGTCTCGGAACAAACCGTAAGTAGAAAAAAGTGAGAACAAGTATGAAATAGCATATGGGAACGTAGCTTGACCTGGGTATCGATGGAACTATTGAAAAGAATATTACTCATATGCTATTTTATACCCGCTACAGACACAAAAACATAAAGTACTTTACGTTAAGCATTAAAGGACTTTAACATAAAAGCACTAAGGTTGATTTCAGACACGTTTTTGCAATTTTCGTTAGTATTCGCCATTTAGTGGGAAATTTTATAAACATGATTGTAAACAACGTGTAGTCAGCTATAATAATAATGGATGCCGGTTTAAATATCATTTTCTCGAATTAATTCAATTATTTTTAGTCAAGAACAAGTGAAATTGCAAGAGAGATTCTTAAATACATCTTTATAAATATTAAAAAAATAAAAGAAAAAATTTGCCATTTTGCCAAAAATGCTTTTATTTCTTTTCATCGATTTTAAATGTTGATAATGCTTTCCCAAATATCTATTAGAATCTTGATTATAATATTTGTTTTTTCCATCGTCCAATTCACTTTTCGCCATATTTACTTTGATTCTCGAAAGTCGTGTTGCCAGTTTGATTTGCTAAAGTACTTGATGCCTTTAAAATACTTTAAGGGAAATTCGTTAATTTAGTGCTTTAACTCTTAATGTACTTTAATATTTTGTACGTTAAGAGTTAAAGCACTACGTTTTGAAAGCATTATTCCGTTAAATTCTATCTTAAAGTACTTTAAGCGGTCTAGTCTGTAACGGGTATTAACCTCTTATGATTTAAAACGAAAGAAAAATGTATCTTAAATTCGATCTAGAGCAAGAAGTGCTCAAATTGTCATCACGTTGATTCACACACTTCCTTTCTTGACTTCGTATGCCGTTTGCAGCTCGAAGGATTTTTGTCATTGAGAGACCGATAAGCTATCTCAATTCGCTGTTTCATTTCGTTCTTTGTTAGACGATGCTGGTAGACCAATCCTTTAACTTGTACTCATAAGAAGACTCATGGAATCAAATCGGGACCGAGATGGAAATGTCACAAGATCTTTTTACCCAATCTATCGTCTGGTGAAAAGCTGATCCTCTGTGCCTCTAACCAGTAATAAATAATGGGCTGGAAACCATCCTCTTCCAACCACATAAGTCACATCGTCATCCGCCGGCGATTTCATTCTGTTTAAAGGCCTGATGACTTGGTTTCGATGAGGCCTTACCATATATTGAGGATGGAGAGATGTGGTTGCCAACCTCTCAGCCAGTATGGGTTTTCCGATGACCAGTAATGCGAATTGTTTTGAATATAGCCTCTTCAATCTAGAGAACTCGATAATGGAAGCTACGAGTATTATTCAGCAATCAATTGCAGAAAACCACAGGTTTCTGAAAGTCATTTCCTCTAGATTGATGCAGATGGATGTGATATGAATCAAACTGCATCCGTTTAGAATTCTCTACGCCTTTTATGATCTAAACCTAAATCTGCTGAAAGTTTCTTAGCGGAGTCATGAAGATTAGCACCTACAGCTGCAAAGACATCAATTGTTCATTTCGATTATGAGTTGGCCGAAACTGACCTATTCTATGTATACGAATCTCCAATTGCTGGAATACTTGGGTTTGCTATGCATATTTCTTAGCATAAAGACGTTCAGTAGTTCTGTAATTCTGATGATATTCATCCAACACCAGCTGATCTAAAGCTTCTTCGTTTGTGAATAGCATGCTTAACAAAAACCGAGGAACAGTTGATTAAACAACAAAAGTCAATGACTACTGAACAAAGATAAAGGGAACTAATATTTAGGAAGTAAGAGCAGATTGTAGTTTATTCTGAAACGGTGATGATAATACCATCCGATTCTTTGAATATGTTTTGGTCTGTATTTATGTTACGTCCAAACACCAAAATCGCATAATGACCGAAAAAAACAGCCACAACGCATTGTGGCCAATTCCAAACGACCAAATACCAATGATCAAGATTATTTCCCTTCGTGGGCATCGTTGTGGATAACTCCGTCAAAATCAATACACGTTCTGAGCGTTTTGAAAAGACCACAGACCGTTCTGAAACAGATCAGGGCATATATTTGTAGTAATATGCTAAGGAAAGCATCCGGACTCCTTTTGGCCCAAACAAGATTTCGTGTGCCACTACATAAGTTATTGTAACAATAATAAGTGCAAGTGTCGATGTCAAAAAATTCTATGCAATTCAAAATGCCATAGTAATAGTGTCTATAAGAATAAATGAACAGTGTCTATAGTACTAAACATAAACAAAAATAAATGTTTCAAACGACGTTTATTTACAAAATTATTTTAATTTACAATTTTTAACAAAAGAATGAGAAACCATTTTCCCCTTATTTATCCAGAACCTTCTTGAGTTTAATTATATAAATTTATTAGGATATTATTTATTATTGTATCTTCCTTTGTAATCAATTAATATATTTTTAAAAACTGAATTTATAAGAGTTTAGTTAATTATTCCTAAATGTACTTATTTTAAAATAGAGAGATTAAGTAGAATAAATATTTATCCGCTTTTTGTAGAAAAGAAGATAATCTGAACGGAAAAAATAGTCAATTTTATTACTTAAATTTAGTCCTAGCTGCATATGCAGAAGCAACCATTTTTTGTGTTATTCATAGAACTATAGAACGGGAATAACATATATTCTAAAATTTCCTGCACTGAACTCCAAGAAGTCCAGATTATATAAAGAAACCAATTAAAAATCCGGATTATATAAATTATGAAAATGCTAATACGTTAATTCATTTTCAAGCATCAACTATTAAACAATAACTTTGGACTCAGATGTAAATCTTTTATAAACTACAAGAAAACCAACACTTTAAATATTTTAATAAAATTCATGTTCTTTAATTACATATTAGAGAATATGAAAATCAATAACCACATTGTTGCCAGTTCAAAACGACCTAACCTAGTGATTCCCAACGTGAGGCGCACGCCCCAGAAGGGGGCAATTTGATTTTTAAGAGGATAATTCGAGAATGAATTATTAACAGTGAATTTTTTGCATTTCTTATAGTTCTAGGGGTCTCATATAAAGTATATAAATATATATTGATATATCCTACACATTTTTTAAATTTTAAATCAAAATGCATACGCCGATCAGCTGGTGTCAATGGAGAGGGGGAGATCCCGCTAATAGAGAAGAATGGTTAGAACCTTTACTCTTTACCTCTCCATTGTCATTAGCTGACCGCCGTGTACATTCTGATTAAGATAAGTCTAGCGATCTTAGGAGAAAGTAAAAAAAAGTATGCACACACAGTTATTATTATTTAAGGGTCTTGATAAAAATCACTTCATATTTTTTAAACAATTTCTTAGTGACTTTTTCCTCAATATTTCAACTGTCCTCTCGTTTTTTAGTTTTCTCTTTCATGAATGCCATGTTTTTTTTTTTTTTTAAAGCTTATTTAGATCAAGTTAATTGCCT
>WUQG02433811.1:0-14100 GCA_011317285.2 Androctonus mauritanicus | reverse complement strand
CAGATTTTTACATCAAGCTTTAAAATAACATTAAAGATCAATCTTCAGTAGCATTAAAAATCGATATTTTACGTTATATGACATTAAAATGCCTAATTTCGTATAACATAATAATGACGTTATTATTACGTTACATGATATACGATGGTGAAATGACATAGTAATAATATCAAAAGAGGCATGTTACATTTATTATATCAATAATATATCCAATAATGTACGACGTAAATATATCGTCATGTATCATTGTACATCATGCAAACAATAATTCTTTCTACAATGTGCCCAATAGGAAAACAAAATGATTTATTTAAGATGTTTAAATGTTGTTAAAGGAGTACTAATCGAAATTCTTTGATTTTCCACTCGGTAGTAAATTGAGTGCAAGTTTTCACTATAAAACCATTATCATCTTGTTTAAATCAACAGTCGTAGGAAAAATAAATTCAATATTCTAAATAACAAACATTCAAACCTGTTTTCTCAAATACGAACCCATAGAACTATAAAAAAATCTCCGACTATAATTTTTAAACAATAAAATTATTTTATTTATATTTCTTTTAAATAAATAAATCATTATTAATTAATGAAATAATTAAATATAATAATGTATTTTTGAATATTTCATGGATGAAACTTTTATTTTGTGTTCAGTAAATAAAATGTATGTGACTTATGACTACTGTAGTACATTATACTATCGACAGCATGGTTATAATTTTCCAATGAAATTTTATCATCAGTTATATTGAATTTAAAATAAAACAGTTATAATCACCTAATCATATAGGGCCTATATTTGCAAATATGTACTGAACAAAATGCATATTAAATTTTTGAGTAGATGTAGTACTCTAAATAACTAGAAATTACTCGAAAATAATCTACTCAATCATTCCATATTTTCAATAAAATCAATTTAAAGTGCAAATAATTTCCATTTATACACACCATATAAAATGTAAACCTTATCATATCACAAAACCTCTGAGATTAAACTTGATAAATTAATGACCATTCATAACAAAATAATTCTCAATTTCTTACGGTTGAAATGAATATTCTCTTTAAATGTTCTAAAATAATTGTGAAATTTCCATATATTTATTCTGTCTAATCTGCATAAAACGGAATGGTTTTGTGTATTCTTGTTACATACGTTTCGATCGTTATTATGGAATTCACGAATCTCTAGTAGTCTAGCTAAGCCAATAAGATATATAATACTATAGTTTAGAAATGGCACGTCCTAATCGAACGACCTCTGCTCACGTTTGATGAATAAAAATTTTCTAATCTGCATAAAACGGAATGGTTTTGTGAATAGCTGGATAGAGTTTTTATTGACTAGCGAGTAACTGATACATAATTAAACCACTAAAGTAACAAGTACTGATTTTTTAAATTACCCATTAGGAATTCATAAAAATATCAAAATATTTAGCGTTATTCAATTAGTAATTCAATATATTAACAATAAAGTATTATATATAACTCATTCATAAAAATAAACTAAATACAATAGTGCAGCAATTCTCAACCTATGGAGCGCACCCCCCACAAGTTGAGAATCGCTGCAATAGTGTATTTGTATAATGCAATGTATAACAATTATTCGTTATTGAAATTTTATTTTTGTATGATAATTATAAAATTTAAGCTATATCTTATTCAAGTATTAATTATGTAATACAATATATGCTTATTGACTATGATAAATTAAAATAAATATATTCAGGATGCTATCTGTTTGCTTTGCTTCGCATGGTAGAAAATATCGATAGAATAAATTAATTAGATTAATAAAAATAAATACATTTTTTATAACTTGCCATTAAAAATAACCTCGATGTCGCATCATTTAACTCTCTGTTTTCAACCATTTAAAAATGGCGGACATTCAAAGATTTCTCTTTAATAACTTACTTGATTGAATTTTATAAAATTTAGTAAGATGGCAGGCTATTAAATTTGAATTTGAATTAAAATTAACACGTATATAACTCTATAAATTAATCTATAATTATTCATTTCTATTAGAAAGCGTTATTTAATTTAATTTTTCGAATAAAATACTTAGTCATTAATAAAATTATTATAAACTTTAATAAATAACTGAATTCTTATTATGATTATTATTAAAAATATCCTCGTCATTAATTTTTTAACATTTTTTTATTATGATCATATAACTTTCAAATGGACTTTATTTATTTTTAACTATAAGTAAATCCAGGGTATTAAAACAATTTCAAAGCAAATTAAATTATTTCTTGTTTAATAAAAACTTAAACAAAAATTCATTTATCAAGTAATATCGTATTAAAAAAATTATTTTTTTAATAATTTATTTATATATATAAATTTATTACATCACTTCTATTATGTATGATTCTTAGAAGATAAAATGTTTCTTTAAATTTACGTTCCAAATTCTTTATTTTTATAATTTCTTTAAAGATTACTTTTAAATGATTATTTTAATATTTTATTCTAAACATGGAAGTAAATATTTTCAGTCTTTGTAGGCAACGACAAACCATTAGAATTATTTCTTTGTCCCTATGTTCGGTAATAAGCCGCGGGATTTCTAGTTAATAATGAAACATAACGGAGCAACAGTTCATCACTTCTAATTATGGACTGGAGGATACTTAGACCATTAATACAAATTTGTATTAATAGTGTAGGTCATGTACAGTATGGATTTTAAGGGCTTGCATCCGGGGACTAGTTCGTGATATCGCCATTAGGTGGTCGTCAAGCCAGCCACTGCACACGTATTTACGGACCCTATGTCAGATGACCTATGATCTCTTAGAATTTGATCATCGTTTTCAGTATAATGACATGTATAGCACGGTAAATGAAGAATAGGTTAGTCTTCTTACTTTTACCATTGTGAAGTTTTGAATGTTTGTCTTTTATCATTAGAACTAAGAATTTCTCTTGTTGTTATATCAAACATATTATATAGCTATATCCGTAAAGCATTATTATATATTTATACAGTTAAAAACTCCACTTTTAGTTCTTAAGAAAAAATTTTAATTGATGTATAAGCTTGATCATCTTGAAATGTCATTAGGGCCTATTTGTTTTGGACTGTTCAACGACCGTTTACATAAATTGTAATCTAATCTCGATTTTTAATTCTAAAATATTTATATCATGTTTTCTGTTATAAAAATCTCTATTTTAAAATCTTTTACATTTTCTTCACATTATTGACAAAAAAGAATAATATAAGAGTTTAACTATAATTTTTAAAATAGTAACGAGATAATGTGAACAGGAATTTATAATGATCGTTTAAAAAATTCATCTACATTCTAAACAAATTCGGCGCAACTTTTAAGTATTTTTTATAAATAATATTAAATTATTAGAAGAATTTTTATGTGTAAAATGTTTTTGCGTTTGCCTATAAACAGTAATAATTTAAAAGATTACATTTATTTAAATAAAATCCGAAAAAAATAAAATTCATACGAAATAGCAATAACAATTCTTTTCTTCTTGTCTCCAATTTATCTTTATTTGCATCTTAAATTTTTACATATTTTTATCTCATTATCTTGATATTATTCCTGAATTAATTAACGATTCAGCAGAAAAAATAAAAAAAGTCAGGAGAAAAACTTTTTATTGAAAATATTTTAGATGCTTCCTACTTGTCAAATATCTTTACGTCATTTTAAGATGGTAAATAACTCTTGACCTTATCTTTCAACCTATTTTATCAGTCACTATATGCAACATTATATTTCAAACTGAACTTCTTATTAAAAAAAAAAGACAAAATATTTCTATTCCGATAAAATGTCAAACATTTTTAGTTTTCAAGTTCAAATAATCATTTAGAAATTAAAAATTAATTATAAATTGTAAAGATTAAATTTCATTTAATTGTAATTCATCAAAGTATTATATATCAATATTTCAAAGAAATAGAATAAAATTTTGTAGTTAAATCAGAGAAACCACGATTTAACCTTATTGAGAAAATATTTAGCATTCTGGAATGATAAGTAGATGCTATTCAAAACTCCAATTTAGCAACAAGATTTTTCTTTTTTTCTTTTATGGAAATTTTAAAAAGCTGTAAAATTATGCAGCACAAATTATAATTTGTCCAAAATGAAAAACAAAACGTTAATAAGTAGTTGAATATATCAAGATAAATTTATCAGATAAGATACTGCATAACAATTTCTCAACATTTTAATAAGTAATTACATAACTAGAGTTTATATTTTTAACTAGAAACAAGCTAATTAAAGTAACCTAATACTATAGCATTTCGTCAATTTATATAGTAATTTAAGTGATAAATTTCTTAATTATTAATGCATATCTTAAATATTAGTAAAAATGAATTTAAATTATTTACGATTTTCATAAAATTAACATAAACTATCATGTTAAATTATATTTTCCCATATTAAATATAAAAGTTAATTTTTTTAAATCATTAATTTGTATTTTCACACTTTCATTTTTAAAAATTATTTAATAAATTAATCTAATTAATCAATCAAGAGTTAATTTTTTTCAAAATTATAAGTTTATAATTCAAAATAAAACTATGAATTAGAAAGAGAGACTAACCTTTATTTACTTTATAAAATTAAATAAAAATGAATATGTGATTAAGCAAATTTACATAAGCCTATTTAAATTTTATTTTGATATTCTTGGAATAAATTAAAAGAAATAAAACAGATATTCTTGGAATAAATTAAAAGAAATAAAACTTTTTCATATTTATAATATCTTAATTTTGTAAATTTGAATTAAAAAATAATCTTTTGAGAATCTTTCGTAGCTTAACAGTGTATTTTTTGAACTCAACCATACTTTCCACACTTTTCGTATTCAACAGTAGGACTAATATTATGTTTCATGCTAAATTTGATGTTTGCAACTGTGGACCTGATATTCCTTCAATGTCAGATTCAATGTCAGTTAACGTAGTCATAGATCACCGCCTTGAAATGACCCTAGAGAAAGAATGGAGATATATGAAGTTTATTCAATGGACCTTGTAGTTTAATTCGCATGTTATATGATGCTTTGTTTAAATAACCACAAATAACATTAATAAATGCAACAAAAAAACCAATAATTATTAGCATTAATTATGAATTTTGTATAAAAGTTTCACAAAAAATAAATAAATTTTCGCTTTTGACCTTCTCATTAATTTCTTGATTTTCTGGATGATTTATATGATTTGCATTAGAATAAGTTTCATTAAAAGCAACATAATAATGAAAATTATACAATATTTCATTTCATATTTTATAATCAATAATAAAAATAATAATTAAAAATAATGTTATTATAAGTTTAATTTGCTAATAAATAAATAAACATATATAATTTTTCTTTGGTTATGTTTTATACCAAAACAGTTTTACATTTTTATTACAAATATTTATATTTAAAAATTCGAAATATTAATGTATTTCGAAAGATATTTTAAATTACAAACGTATGGTCCATCATTAATATTTTAATATACTATATTATTATACACTTAGATATTCCTCGAGTCACGACCATAATGCAATAGTACGACTATAATGAAGTAGTCTTACACTGCACTCAAAAGTTACCGAAACTAATTCATACGTTTCATAATACAATAAATTTGTAATATAGTATATTATTGGACCAAATAGAAAAATTTTTATTTCAGTTTTGAATAAAAAGTTCCGATTATAAGGCGAAGTTTTTTGTATAAATGCTCATCATCCTGTAATAGTGCTTTAATATGTTAAATAACTGTGTAGTTTTATATTTATTGCTAGAGCATTTTATTATTGTAATGTTTAAAATTTGAGGAAATTCTGTACTCGGTTGTACCATACTATAAAACTATATTCTAGTACATATAAAAAGTGGAATTAAAATTATAACTAATAACAACAATAGTAAATTTATTAACCAAAAAATAATGGGCTCGTATAGTTAAAAGAAGGGATAAAAACTTTAAAAGGCAAGCACATATTAATTAGAGTTCAATGAACGATATAAAACAGTATATACTGCTATTCACAATCATAATGATTAACTCAACAGATTCAAAATGAATAGTAAAAAAGATAGCCTTTATAATTAAATTAAAAATACTAAAAACTCAAATTATTTTAATTTTCCGTTTATTGTTGTTATTAACAATATTTTCCAATATAGATATATCTGTTTCAAAAGCGTTTTAGAGATTTAAATGAATTTTGAAGGATTCATTCATTCGGAAATGCAAAAAAATTCATTAAAATCATCGGAAGTTCAAATAACTTAATGTGTTCAAAACAAATTTATCAAAATGGTATTTTTAATAATTCAATTACTCAAATATAAATTTATCGTCATTTATACTTTTTTGAATTTCATAGCTTAATTTTCAAATTCATTGCATTGAAACATATTTGCTTGCTATTCTCTTATGAAAGAAACTTGATCTAGCCAAAATTTAGTTTTGATTAAATCTACAAAAAATAGATTTAAGTGATACAAATGACAAAACTTCAATTTAAAACTTTACAATATTATAAATATTTTAAAAAGAACAATGATGGCTTTAGAGATATTAAAGAAGAAGAATATACTTTCATGCAAGAGGATCTAATTTTAATTAAATCCTCATAGCATGAAATATACTTTCATGAATGAAATACTTTTATGTTATGAAGGTCTAATTAAAATTAGATCCTCATTAGCATAAAAGTATTTGATTTCATTTTGTTCATAAGCATGATTAATACATGATTATGATCCATTCATTTTGTTTATAGCATTAACAGGTAGAATTAATCTAAAAGAAGTTTTAAAAAATCTGTTTGAAAGATCATTTTTAGGTTAAAGGAAGTTTCGTTTACAAAAAAAATATTCTTTGTTCATAATGACGGACTAAGTTTTTATAGTCACATTCATCATTTATAAGTTAATTGTTGATGAAATTATGTATAAAATACCTTAATATTTTTTAAGTGACACACTTTTATTTGCAAAAGCGACGATGCAATAAATTATTTAAAAGCAATATGCAAAAAATGTTACTACTATTAATGCTTTTCAAATAAAAATCTGATGATAAAATCATCATTTTAAAATGATTACAGTATATATTTACAATTACAAGTTTTGCATTTGTATAAGTATGGCAAGCAATAAAAATATTAAACTGTGCTACATTGATTTATTATGAGGAAAAAATATATTGCTTAGAGTCAGTCTCCTCAGCAATGGCTATGATGTATAGAAAAAGGAATAAAATCAACTCAAAAAGTATATTGTGATGTCTTGTCATAACTGTTATCAGATATTAAAGATCGAATAGTAGATAATATGCTCGAGCAAGTACAATGCACCGTTCACTGATCTATGACTACAATGGGAGATTTAATTTCAATTGACCCAACTTTATTGAACTTAATTTGCAACATCCAAGAGATTTAAGTCTGGCAAATTATTTCGTGCTCTAAAGTAATCAGGAATATAATTTTATCTAAAATTAAACCAGAATTATTTAACAATTGAATAAAATGAATTATCATCATTTGATTCGGAAAAATTCCATCAGAAAGCCATTACACTAACAAGAATCTGTTTTACTATAATTTATTGCTATTGTTAAGATTGTAAGTTATGATAGATATAAAGATTCCATTTAACTTTATATGAATCACTGAGAACATGAAAGCAGATGCACAAGAGTAATTTTTAACAATAAACTTTTAAATATTAATAATATTTGATTTGCTTAACTGATTTTTTCTATTCAACGTTTCTACTATAAGTGAAACAGTTGAAGATTTAATAAAAAATGGAAATTTTTATGATGTACTCAAGTGGTAGAATCAAATAAAATGAGATATCAAAACAATATACGTTTATTCTTAATAATATTTTTAATAAATTAATCATAGCAACAGGCTTTAATGGATAAAATTAAAATAAATTCAAATAAAAATTAATTTCAATTTTTATTGAATTAAATCATGAAAATTTACTGAATGAATTAATTATTTGAAATTCTTAAAAATTAATAAAAAGGCATATTCAAAATTTTTCTTTTTTAAAGTATAATCAACCAAGATAATTTATTTTAAAAATAGTACGATTTATTCATATAATAAAATAAACTTCATGGAAAGTAACAATTAATAGACATACATAAAATTTCAACAAACATTAAACTTTTTATAGAAATTCTTTATACATTAAAAATATATTCGATTTTAAGTCATCAAGTTTTTAAATAAATCTTTCGAAATAATTCACTATAACTTATAAGCATTAATTCATTTTGAAGTATTGAGCATATCTTTTGCTATACTTGGCTGTTTTTCTCATTTATTTCTCCTATTACCGTCAATAATTATCAAATAATTTTATAAAATAATGAAATTTATCTTTAAATAATTTCTTAGATGAACATATTATTTAATTATCAAATATCTACAAAAGCATGTTATAGAAGCTAAAAAAAAGGAATAACCTTTAAAACGATTAGATCTAGATCTATAGTTATCTTTAATAAAACAAACAATTAAGAGAAAATATGATTAATATTACATTAAACAAATATTATTATTAACTGTAATTAACTGTAAAAATGATCATGATTAAATTAATTAGTTTGTTGCCAATATATATATTTAATGGTGTAACAAAAACATCATCAACATAGTAATCAGCTTAATTATCTATAAGAAAATCATTTATCTAAATCAACATAAAGAAATATTATTTTTTTCATATAAAAAAAATGTTTCATTACTAAAGCAATTAACAGGAAAATTATCGTTACTGAAAACTTTACAATGCACAACAAACAAATTTAAATCATGAAACTTTTTAATTTAGTAAAAATGCGTATATGTAAATCGCATTTATAATGCAACGTATTTTAAGTTCGAAAAAAATATATACATATATTTTTAGAAATGATTTGAACACAAATTGTTTTTGTCATCAATAGAATAACATAACTATATCTATTTTACAACGTATGAGAAAATATAAAAAAATAAGGATTCTTTACTAAGTAGTATCTCGTTCATAATACAAGACGTCAGTTTAATGTTAGTATTATTCACAGAGGATGTACTGTATTATTATCTCGAATATAAGTCTATACTTTATTAGATCCTTTCAAATCAGATGAAAGAACATTTCTTTTTTACCAATAAAAAGTTCCATTCTTTTAGTAGCCACTCCTTATACACGTGTTTACTCTCAGAGTGCATTCTTCATTTTTTTTTTTTTTTGTTTTTATTTTTTCTTTAACGCTCAATCAAACTTTTGTAGTAATAATAATAACTCCAGGGTATAACATTTATACGGGAAGGTGTTCTTGAAGTTAATATAAAAATACTGGTTTGAGAATAACGAATGTCGATGACTATCTATATTCGGTGACAAGCGGCTGTCCTCCATACTCAATGAAACAGACAAGCGTCGGCATCAAGTCAATGTGTTAAGTCTTATTTTCTGATCACGCCAGTGAATAAGGCATTAATGACCGGCGTTACCTCACGATAAAAATCTATCAGAAACAAAACCAAAAAATCGTTTATAATATTTGTAAACAATGTTTTCCCATGGTAGATATAATTTTAATAAAATGAATTTATCTATATTTTAATATTGTGATTCTCAGTAACACATAACTACAGTGAATATCAGTTTATTTTTAATTTTTCAAAGATAATTTTGTTGCCAAATATAAGCTATGCTTAACGAATATATATAAAAAAAAACATTAACAATAATAAATCTATTCTTATTAGGAAATTACATTTGAATTATAATTTAAATTTAAATTAATACAGAATAATATTTTCTAAATTTATTAATTTTTGTCGTTTATTGCTAATTAAGCTAAAAATATTTTTAGTATAATTATTATTATTATTATTATTGTATTCTTCTAATGTATATGTATAATTAATAAGAAAGAGAAGCCATAAAAAGTTAAATAATATATAAGCCATTTTGATTTAAGCTCTAGGCATAGGAAGTGATCTGCACTCTACACTATACTTAATTTTAAGAGAGCAGCGTATTAATTAAATGAAAAAATTTTCATGTGACATTTATACAATAATCAAAGATAGCAATAATAATATTAATGTGCTTTAATTATATTTATTTATCATAGTTGTTTCAGGATATATTTTGCTCTTAAGTGTCAAGTAAGATTTCTTAATTAATTAATTAATTAATTAAAAATTATATTAAAGAGTTTTTTCTTTAAAATATGCATTTTAATTTTACATAGAATTTTATAAACAAATTTATTTAAAACTATTAAAAGCACTTATAATTAATTTCAATACGGCAATGATTAATGAATCAGTTTAAATTAAATTAACATAGTATCGAAAAAATTTCAACTTGAGTGAAGTATTTAATTTATTTGAAAATGAGCCAAATGGGTTTTCAATGTCATCCTGTTACTCAGAATTTTATTTGAAATAATTCTCTGAACTTGGAATCGTGATTGTTCACGATTGATGCATAGCTAAATTATCATAAAAAATTAGCATTATCTCGAACAATATTCTGAAAACAAATATAAACTATAGTGAAATATTAAATTTATTTTTAAATAATTGTTTCTACAGAATAATAATGTTTACATCAATCTTAATGTGATCTCTGACTTACAACAAATTATTACAGATTGTTAAAACTTGAATGATAATGGAATTCGAATATGAATCGTTGATCGAAAAAAAAATAACTCTTAAGTATTTATTAAATGTAAATTAATAAATAAAATGCTAGCTAACTATTCTAAACACTTATTAAAATTAATTTACAATTCTTCAAAAACTTATACAGATATACGAAGAAGGAACACCATAAGCTACATAATTTGCGCTTAGGTAACAATAGCATATATGATCTTTGGAGTTTGGGGATACATTTAGACAAATAATTCATAGCGATTTGAATATATTTTATATATAATATTATTTAAAAGAATAAATCGACTTCTGTATAAACATAAAATGACGTCATTTCAACGTTCCGAGGCTATCTATTTTTCTAGCTAAGGCCGTCCTTTAAATGACGTCTCCCATCAATTATTCGCATTTTTTTCACGCTCATTATTTCTCATTAAATGTGAACCTGTCTCACAACTTTATAAATAAATAATAGTATTGAAATAAAAGATAAAAAGAAATAATAATACAGATAGAACTGAAGTAAAGTATTCCGAAAAAAGAATAATAATATGATAGATTGATAGAATTTTTATTTTGAGATTTTCTTTTTTATTACTACAGTACCTTATCATGTAATAAAGATATTTTAAATATTAATTCTTCAAGTTCTATTTGTAAATCAAGATTTTCGTTTAAAATTTATATAGACTAGATCAATATTGAAGAATCATCCGAAAGTGTGATAATATAAATTATATACATTTTATACTATTGTTCAGCTATTTATCAACATAAAGGAGTATATTTTATGATATTTAAAATTGATAGAATATCTTAGAGAAGAATTTCATCAATTATCGACGTCTATCTTTTAAAATATTCCAATTCAAAACTGCCTACTGGCATTGATTAATCAAGTTTTCGTCGCTGTAAAAAAAAAAGGCTTCTCTCGAATTAAAAAGGTAAAATATTACTTGACAAGATTTATAACTAACAATTCTTATGCATAATATATATACATATATATATACACACATCATAAGTTAGTTTAGCTGATCACCTATGTAATACTTTAATAACATTGATATAAAACTGCTTATCTTATAGCTTATTTACAAATTGTTTCATTGTTTGCAATTTTTGGATTTTGTAAAAATAGGTAAGATAAACATTAGAATATATTACGAATAATCGTTTATAAAAATATATCATTTTTAATTGGAATTAAATTTAGATCTTCAATAATTCTATATGCTCTAATTATATTACAGAGAGAGTTGATCAATATTCGAGGCATACAGTATTTATTTTATCAAATAGATTATTTCTAAAAATGAACAAAAATATCTTAAAATTTACGAATTATTTTCTATATAAGATAAATATTAATCAATATATAGATTTTTATCTTCGAATCTAATAATATGATATAACTTATTTATAAAAATGTTTCATCCTTCCGCCATTATTTGATGAAAAGAAAGATCATTAAGAGAGAGCATAAAATAAATAAATGAATAAATGGTTGATTAGTCCTTTAAATGTGTAGATTTACACAATTGAGTGTAAATAATGCATTCAACAAGCATCATTTATTTATTTAAAAATAAATAAATGGTGATTGCTAATTTAAAATATGTGTTTTCAGTATACCTCATTGTTTTTATAAATTTTCACGATCAGAATGGATACTTAAAAGAAATGCATTGTTCTAGAAAACTTTAATTTTAATTAAAAAACAGCATTAATTTTTTTAATTTAGTGATTATTATTTAAACTTATTTAAATAATTTTAAACCATTTCTCCATATTTATAATTGCATTAACTAGAAATAAATTGCATTAACTGAATAAATAAAAGATAAATACTGATTTTTCTTGATTTTATATGTTACGCGAATATATAAAATCAATATATAATTTATATGTTATAATTTTACTTACACGAAAATATTAAGTTATTATTAGGCCTATAACAGAAAAATAGTTTTTTAATATGTTATTAATATACTTTAATATTTGAGATAAACAAAATCTAAAAAATGAATTACTTAACAATTAATTTTTTTAATTTTGAAGAAATTAATCTAAAGAAAAATAACATTTATTAAAGTATTCAGTTTAAAATGATAAACCTAAATCAAATTTTTAATTTTGATTCCATAAACATATATTTAAAATAAATTATACCCATAAAATTAAAATTCTTAAATATTAAAAACATTTAATACTATTCAATGCATATTATCAACTATCAAAAGATGATTATAAAATACCTGATGACACTTGATGATGGAGATAAATCGGAAAGATAATCGAAGCAAATTATTTATAGAAAATTATATTGTAAAACATTATACAGCATATGTATAATGTTTTAGCATACATGTGTATATATATATATATATATATATGTTAAAACATTATTATACAATATTTATATGTATTTTTTATCGAAAAATTACCTTTTTAAATTATTGAAAACTTTTCAATAATTTGAATGGAAATGAAATTAGATAGGCATAATATGAAGCATAAATAAGCTTATGAAAAATATTAAAATATCGCTTAATATTAAAAAGTAAAACATTGTTTGACTAATAAATTGAAGAACAATTCTTTTTTCCCTTGCTTTAGCAATAGTCTTTATTGTTTTAAGCTAAAATATCAAGAATCATAATAAGCTATACGTTTCATAAAGCTCAGAAAATCATAAGAATTCATGAAGTCTGCAAACATAAGTAAAATGGAAAAATCTAAAAAATCATAAGATATTGTGAAAAAACAAATTCACTTTGTGAAGAAGCCAATCTTTATGAGAATAACAGATCATAAAATGCCAATCTCAAAAGAAAATCTATGGTAGAACTGTTCTCGCCTTTCAGACTGCAAAAAGCAACTAAGATGATAATATATTGTGGCCTTTGGATATCGTTTATGCTGGAACCGTTTTTTAAAAGCAACCGAAACTGGTGAACCATAATTTGTAATAAATATTTTAAGCAAACATTGTGACAAATATATTATTATATATTTACCTACGTTTTCAGATTTTATGGCTATCTTATAAACTAAACAAATATATTGCTAATTTTATTATGTACTTTTTAAGAGATTTTATTACAATATATATTTTATTAAAAATCTTATGATAAACCTATGCTGATTGGATTTTATTAAAAAATTTTTATATATTATTACAAATATATTAAAATATTGAGCAAATAATTATAATTTTCGGAATATAAGCCGGCTAATGCTATAATACAGTCATCCCTCAGTTATCGCGGTTAATAGGGACCAGAACCGGCCGCGATAAGTGAAAAACCGCAAAGTAGTGTCACCCTCTCATTTTTAACATACGTACATTTTTTGTGTATGTATAATATCAATAAGTGTATATGAAACC
>WUQG02433800.1:0-14102 GCA_011317285.2 Androctonus mauritanicus | reverse complement strand
TTTGTAATGAAAAAAGAATTTAAATGGACTGAAGAAAAACAGCATGCCTTTGATGAAAGACAACAGATTTACGGGAATTATAAAGAACTAAACAAGGCTAGAAACAAAACAGGGATAAAGAAGTATCTAGGCTTTTGTCTAATTACTGGATGCTAATAGTTGATAAGAACTGACAACAACAAAAAAAGCCTGTTATAATTTACACCATTAAGGAAGGTGAAAAATTAAATATGATTATAATAAAAAATAAATAAAATAAAAATCGATAATTTAAAAATAGAAATAACCTGTAGTGAATTCTCATGTTCTCTGATGGAGTTGTGATATCTTTGGAAAAATGTCGAAGTATTCCCATGTGAAGAACTTAAAAGAAAATGATAAGCTGCTAAAGAATGTTGTATTTCAGAATTCCATTATATACCATTTTGTTCTATTAAAGTACAAAGTTTTTTAGAAAAATATAAAATATGGTACAGTTGTCAACTGACTTCATAACTTCACAAGTCCATAATCGAAAAAATAGTAATCAATTTTTCGATTATGTAAATGTAGTTATATCATTTTCCATATTTATATGTTAGCTTTTATTATTAACGGTTTCAATCTTTTCTAAGAGTTATGATAATATTTTAATAGTAGTGATAATTTTCCAATAAAAGTATAATCACTTTTATTATATCAATAGGACAGGTTATGCGTGATATACAAAATATTTTTACTGTTAATTTTTTAAATATGTATTTTCTTCGAAGAATGAATGGTTCTGTAATTCACTTTCATATTAAATCTATAAACTGATGTTTAATGATTCAAAAGAAAATATTAAAATATTAAATATTCAATTTTTAAATTCGAATAAATGGTCATTTTATGAAAACTAGCTTTGCGCGAAAGACATTTTTATCAATTAAAAAGCTATTATAAATAATTTGTTTTTCTTTTTTATTCAACTTGTTGCTTAAATCATCATAGCAAATTTTAAAGACCATTTGTATCGCTATGCTATTTTAAATATAGCGTATTGCAACTTTTGAAAGCTTTTAATTAAACAGGAAATTTTGTCCATTTAGTTAAGTAGATTACTGGCATTTTGTCAACAACTCATTCAGAAGATTAAATTTAAAAGTTTATTCGAATGTCTCTGTTCAACATTTGAAAAAATAAAATATATTTATTTTTTAAAGATATTCTATTTTTAAAGGTAGAATTTTTGTTTCTATAGGATTAGCTTTTATATCTAACCCATCTATGATCTAGTCGTTTACATCTTCGTAAATCTTGGAAAATCCTTTAAATATTATAAATCCAATATAAAAATTGACAGTATTATTTTGATAAACAAGTGATAAACAAGCCGAATGTCCTCTTGCGGACAAATTTAGAATGAAAAAAATAATAATTATTAAAATAACTATTAATTCTAAATTCATCCGCAAGAAGTTTTCTGCCTTGTTTGATTTTATTCTTTATTTCAAATTTATACTCTTGATTTTTTTTTCGTGTTGACATAATTCTTTAGTGAAATCATTAAAATGGCCAAAGTAGAATTATGGCAAATATTAATAATAATTTAATTTAATCATAACGTAATTATTTCCTCCAATTTTAGGCAATTTATTTGGAAATTTCTCCGAGGGATTGTTAAAAAATTTTATGTTTCTATCATTTTTCATAAAAATTGAAAAAGCCATTAAACAAACAGTACTCAAAATTGAAGGGAAAGGGTTCTCATTGTGTAACAGAAAATTATTCAAGACTGGAAAATAAATGGATTTCGGATAAGGTTTTGTTTGCCTTCTGACAGTTGATGCAAACCGGAATGGAAGTAGAATCGTTTTAAAAAGTTGGACACTTCTTAAATGAGTGATTATTAGTAGAGTGGCTACATTTGTTTGAGCGATCACAGGAATTCATACATGGTAAATCAGTTTCTTACTATTGGATCCGGGTTTGATTCCCGATCTCATAACTCAAGATTTTTCAAAGAAGTTAGAGCCTGACTATTGAATACCATCTTTCAATTATCAAGTTAATTCTATCGCTTGTGTCGTTTGGTGGCATAACTAACCAATTAAACAATAAATAGATTATGCTTTGTTTTAAAAACCGATTTTTATTTCCTAGCAACAAATCTAATAGAAAAATAACCAGTGGTATCATTCTGCCAACACTGGTTCGCCCAAATCAATTGTTAAAATATGTAATTATTGAAAATTTTTGATTAATAGATAGAACATTTTGGCAAAAAAATAGATAGGATCGGTTATTAATTAAATGGCACCATTGGAAATGTCTTTTTTTTTAGTCTTCTTTTAGTAGCAAAACATTAATTTGATTAAAATTTGAGAATGTCTTAATTATTGATCGATATTTTTATGTTTTCTTATAAATATTTTAGCATGACAGACGATCGCACTTTTAGTTTTTATCGGCGATCGCACATATAATCACATGTCAGTGATAATGAATCTTTAATAAATGTAACTTAACAATTCATCCAAATAGATAAAGTTTGCTATTGAAGGATGACTGAAGGAAAATACTATATATTTTTTTATTTATAGGTTGAGAAACGAAATATTCTTCGGTTGGTCTATGATTTCGTACCATAGCCAAGTTAAATTTTTCAAGTTATAAAAAAAATAAGGCAATGATTGAAACTTATGAATTATTGATGTCACTTATACGCTAAAAAAAGGAACTGAATTTTTAATTTCCTTTGGGATTTTATCTATTTATGTTCTTATAGATATCTTTTTAATTTTTGATTAAAAAACAATGAAACATATTTTATTTTCCATAGACCTTGGAGCATTTTCATGCTAATTTGAGTATTAACATTTATTGATCAATAGCGCTACCGTTCAATACATATATGAAATTTTCAGTTTTAAAAAATCTTGCTTTTTATATTTCTTTGTTGTATATATAGACTAACTTCAAAAACTTAACAAATAAAAAATCCATTTTGATATGTTAATTTAAACAGATATTAAACAGCGGGTACATTTCAAAGCTTTATTTTGAAATTCGCATTGCATTACTGAAATATTGATAGTTCCACACTTCCTCTGAAGCAATGTGAGTTTCAAAAACGAACTTATAAAATGTGATTTCAAAAATCATGTAGACTAGAATCGAGATTTCCTACATTCAAAACTATTTCAATCAAGTCACGTCATCAAAATAAGTTTGGCTGTTGAGAACAAAAAGACCTAGAGGTAATTTTTATGATTTCTCAAAATAGTCGCACTACTGTTTAAAAAACGAACAATTTTTTTTTATATAGGATATTTTTATTATATTTTATAACGAATCAGTTTAAAAAAAAATAGTAGAAGGAAACTTGAATAGAGATTGTAAAAATCACGATAACAACATTATGATTATTGAAGCGAGAGTTAGAGATATTTGTATTTTTATTTTATGAAATTGGAAAAAAATAACTGCAATATTACAATTAAAAGAAAAAACTAAACTGTAAACAATTGTTACAGTGATTAATATTAAATATATAATAATTTCTGCTATAATCACATATATATTAATAATTAAATATGTAAAATACAGATATATAGATCTACATATAAGTTGTATTTTATATAATATACTTAAATGAATATAACCATTATAATCTCTGAGAAAAACAAATCGCATCAAGTACAGTAATATCCGGAGTTATGTAATAGGTGAGACTGGGAAACATAATGTAAGTCGGGGTATCTGCAGATTCCCAAATCTAATCTCAGGTACATATGTATTAGATTTTTAATTGGCTCTTTATTATCAAGAAAGCAACATATTATAAAAGTTTATAATTTGTAGTTTAATTATAGACTCTTGCTCAACAAATTAGTAAATGAACTATGTATTGTACATATATTTGTACTATGTAATTGTGAAACAAACAAATAGGCGAGAGGACAGGATGAAAAGTTACGTATCTCCGAATTTACATAAGTCGGAGTATTACTGTATTTAAAATTTTGTCTCTATCTGACTCATGGAAGATTAACAATGTGCAAATACAGTTAGTGTCAGAAAAAAGGGTGAAAAAATATTCAATAATATATAGGAAAAGCTCTAATGAACCGATTTAGATACAATTTCTTTTAAATGAAAGTGCACTAAAAACTCTAAACACATTTTTTATTTATATTGTTAGCTATAATATTTCATATATAAATTTTCATAAAATTGTAAGATTTCTGTATACAGCGTTGTTTAATATTGATTTAATTTTGTGTATGAAAACAAATTAGCATAGACAAATTATTTTATTTTTTTATTAAGTTTACGGTTCATTTATCAATAATTAAAAATTAAATTTGTTGCTGAAATTTTTTACTGACTTGTGAGAAATTTATACAATATGATTTATTTTATAATTTTCTCATCAAAATGTAACTTTTTAAAAAGATATTTGAAAATCAAGAGGACTAGAATAAAAAATGCTTTATAGGAACATTAAAAAGTGAATATGAATTATAAAAACAATCATTGATGAAAAATAGAAGGATAAAGAAGTTTTAATACTAAAATTTTTTCTTGAGGATTTTTAAAAATTAAGTTTTAAAGATTTAAATTTTATGCAAATGATTTTGACCTGAAGAATTTCGAAAGTTTAGCTAAAAACAATCTCTCGGTTAATTGAAAACATGCCGCACCCTTATTAATAACTAGATATATTAGTATTAAAATATAATTTGATTATTTGAGAACTCAGAGTGACTTTTTTAATGCTTTTTATTAATAAACTCTAATAAACAATATACCAAATGGATTTATGCTTATGATATTAAATTTAAATTGAATAAGCCTCCTTTTTATGTCCATTTCCAATCTCTGAGATTTCTAACCGAGGCTGCACACAACCGCGGAAGACGGCCGGATGATGAAGGCAGGGATCGCCGGACTGGGCCCGGAACCCTGAAAGAATTTTTTCATAAGATGCCAGATCCCGGGCTGCGGATCCGGGACTCCTGAGTGGCACACAAACGCGTTACTATGCAGCAGTCCAGCCGCTTTTAAATAAATATATATAACAGAAATATATAAATTTCATTATTGTATATCTATTACTATACAGTATTTTAATACAAAACCACTGACAAGGTGAGAACTATGAATGATTTTAACTCAAAATTCAATCCGGATCATATAGATTGAAAGTTTTACACTTGCACACAAAATAATCATTCTACTTCAAAAAATGTTATGAATAATTTTATTTAAAACACAGAAATTAAAAACAATAGTAGCATTCGTGATCTTAAATCACCTGTAAAAATATTTTCGCGGAAATATGGTTTTCAATTGTATGTCCGAAAAATTATGTTTTAGCTAAACTTTTAAAATTCTTCACTGTCAAAATCATTTGCATAACTTTAAATTTTTAAAAATCCTCAAGAAAAAGATTTTAGCATTAAAACACCCATGTCCGCCTATTTTCCATTAATGATTTTTTTTAATTCATACTGTATTCGCTTTTTTATCCTTCAACAAAGCATTTTTCATTCTATTTCTTAAATGATAAAACCTCGTTTTAATGCAAAAATTATTTAATTATTGTTTAAATGTGGATGTGAAATATGCTTTTTAATTGATTAGTCGTAAAAGTACGTTTTAGTTAAACTTTCAAGAATTTTTAGAGTTAAAATAATTTGCATAAATTAAAAATTTTTAAAGCATAATATCTAAAAATGTCGAAGAATAACATATAAAGCATTAAGTCTCTTTTTGTCCTTCCATTTTTATCGGTAATTTTTTTTTAATTCATGTTCACTTTATGCTCCGATAGGATATTTTTCATTTTAATAAAAAAATGTTCGACTTATTTTACACTAAATTTTTTATATAGTTTGATATTGTATTGTAAATTATATTTAACGTTATATCTTGTGTGATAAAACGAATGCTTTTAATAGGCTATTTTTTAAAGATCACTGTTAAAATATAGTGATCTTAATACAATATTATATTAATATAATAACAATAATTCTATACTATACAAGGAAATAATTTAAATACTTTATGAAGTTCATTTGATTATTTAAAATTTCAATTAATTTTATAATAAGGGTCATTGGTAGATCCAAGATAAATAATGAAATAAAAGAACTTCAAGAAAATAAATGACCATTTTTCTAAAGTACTTTGAAAAAATACAATTCTTTATCCCGAGGATTCTGACTTATAACTGTGGCATTACTTGTAATTTTGATTTAAACACAAGAATACTAAGAATTCCATATTTATATAAAATTTTCTAAACAAAATTATACGAATAATCGAAAATTTTTTATTATTTAAAAATTATCAAATTCATTCAAAATTTTTCTATATACATATAATCATATTTTCATTATAATTTAAAAATTAATTTGTATTAACAGATCAGATTATTGGATAAATTTATTCTAAAATCCAACTATTGACCAATAAAATGATTTGTAATAAATTTTTCATCGTGTTAGATTCCATCAGAGTATAATAGTCTCGCACTAGAGTTCAGTGAATGCTAGCAAGATGGCGGCTTCCACCGGTGGTTTAGGTAAATGGAAACGCAAATATCCTTCTCAATAAAAATGATTATTATGCTAATTGTGCCAATATAATTTTTAATTAAATAATATTTAATCAATTTTAACATTCATTCGTTATTAGCAAATTTCTTTAATGTTATAATTTACATTAATCAGTCAGCCATTTGTCTTGTCTTGTTTGTCCAAATATTTGTAATTCATAGCTAATAATGTCATAAACATTTATTATTTTGAACACACTGAATAATATAATCCATTTTATTCTAATATATAAAATAGTTGAGGGTTTAAATTCATATAATGAATGTGCAAATAATATGAAATATGATTTTCAAAATAGTTTTAAACTTACGTCAAGAAACAGTTAGTTCTACAATGTTCTTATGAAACTGTTAAATAATTTTTTGATTTTTTTTCTAGCGAGAAAAACAACTTACAAATGAATTGCATCACCTTACTTTGAATAATTAAACAAATCTTACCATTTTAAATCAATAATTAATTATTTTTCAGATTTATGATTGAATTATTTTATGAGGCAGTTTAATTTGAGTTTTTGAATCATTGAAAAAGTTTATATATTAGATTATTATTATGGGGGAAAAATCTGTTTGTTTACATAACCTAGACCTATTATATATTTAATTTAATAATAATATATTATTTCAAACAATTATGCAGACTTGTAATAGTAATTATTAATTATTTAAAATAAACACAATTAGTGAATTATTATTTTATAAATTATTAAATAGAAAAAAATAATAAATGTATGTTTGTTTTCATTTAGAAAATAAAAGGATGGAATTGATAAATTGCTTTAAAAATCAAAATATAAGGTAAAAATTTATTTCACTTCAAAGTGAAATAAATTTTTACCTTATATTTTGGCATGTTGTGCTGCTAGCTTCAACTTTCATAGGCAAGATTTTTGATTGACTGCTAAAAGTTTCCATGCCACATTGCATTCATCAGTGTGACATTGCCTATAAAATAGATTTTTTTAATGAATATATTACATGCATTCCCAGACAACAATCTAGTGACCAACTAACACAAATTTTTGGTTTAAAGATTTATGTTAGTTGATCGCTATATTGTGGTCTGGGATGTATATATTCATTAAAAAAGCCTAATATATGGGCACAATGCGTTCAATTGTTTTGGGCTAAAGTAAATTTTTATCAAATACGAATATGTATGTAAAATATATTTTTATTGGTATTCAATTTTTTATCTATTCATTATTTCTTCTGATTCTTCAATTGATAATGCAAATACAGTAGACTCGCGATTATCTGGGTTGGGACTTAACCAAGGTTAATCTGCAATCTAGAAATGATGTACAGTTATTGATGCTTTATCATAAATGAGATATCTGAAGAATTTTTAAATGTTCCAGATTTATTTCTTTATTACATATTAGATAATTGGCAATCATAATTAGAATCAAATTAAAATTATAAATATTGCAAAAATTTCTTGCAGCAAATAAACAAATTTCTTGTTTCTTTTTTTTTTTAATAAATAAATAAATAATTTGAATGTATGCATATCTCTTCTAGTTGTATATATACTTTATTTATTTTTTAATATTGAATGCATATTGACCATTATTCAAATTTTTTAAGTATTATGAATTATTTTGGAAAATTAATTTCCTTGCTACCTCACTTAATTGGGAATCTACTATATTGTTTGTAGTATAAATTCTTATAAAAACTACTATATTTCACTTTTCTAAAATAAATATTTTTATTATTTTATTAATATCTATTATTTTAAAAATAATATCATTGATTCATTATGTAATATTCAATTATTGTATTTATTTTAAAATGAATTTGTTTTACAAATTAGGTAAACCATATTTGTGCTGGTAATTATGAAAGTGGTTCTAAGTCATATATTTTTTTCTTTTAAAATTTATTTTAAGATCATAAAAAAAGCAAATGTATTTACTCTTGCAAAATAAATCCTATTTTGTAATCATAAGATTTTACTACTAATAAAAACTTTTATTTTCACAAACTAATTCAAATGACTTAGACCACTTTTATAATTACTGATTCATTTAAATTTTGACAATTTAATAATTTTTTTTAGTTGTATTCGTCATATCAACATATGTAGAAATATAATCGTTTGAATAACAATATTACAAACTCACATAAATAACAAGCACTATTAGCAGAAAACAATTTTTATTTATGTAAAACATTTTTGATCTTTCTTATAGGTCCTTGTCAGTACATAAGTAACTATTTGTGTAGATGCTATAGAACTTGTTAATTCCAAGTTTAGTTTTGTATAATACATTAGAGATTTGATAATGTTTTTGGCAAATTAATGCATTTAACCTCACTGTATACATGTATATTTTATATACACATTTAATCTTTTGATTATTATTCTAAACTTGGATAATTTTCAAAAATTCATCTTCAAATTTTAGAAAATACTAGTTTCAAAGAATGGTGTCGTCAATGTGTGTATAAAATTAATTCATTTGAAAATAATTCATCACATTGTCAGTTATTACCTTTTAATAATATACAGGCAATCCCTGACTTACTTAGATCAGATGTGCATAGATTCGTACTTACATAGGATTATTTTTAGGTAATGACCAAATCTGAATCTAGATCCTCCAGAAAATTCTGAAGGTGTGGGACTTTTTCCTTTTCTTTTCTTGTGATTCAATTCTGAGTGTGGGACTGAGAATTGAATCTGCCCTTCCAAGATGGTAGTGTGCTGACAGTAGCTATTACTATATATATACAATATTCTGTAAAACTATATAGTTGTAGTACGGGTGCTTCTTCAGGGATGAGCATTTTAATTACAAACTTTTGTACATATAAACACATCAGTTCATCAAATTTTAGAAAATTTCATAAATTCTTCAAGAATTTTGAACATTAAAATAATAAATCTCCAGTAACAAATATAATGTAAAATTATACAATCATTTAAGAATTTTATTTGGCAATATTTTAAGGTGACTGAGTTTATACAAAATAAAAAAATCCATTTTATAATTAATTGAAACTTTTCGATCAAATATCTGAAATAAGAAATTTAATTGATCTAGTTATAAAATATATTACAATAGAGTATGTGGTAGCTTTGTTACTTTTGAGTGCCTCTTAATTGCTGAAATGCTGGTCTCCTCATGCTGCAACTGCTGCATTAATTAGTGCTAATTATTCATGACTTTATAAATTATTATATTGGATTCACCCACAAGTATTATATTTTTTTTAGAACCTTTAGAGAACGTTGTTTCATAATATTTTTGTCCACTCTATCTGATTATATTTTTATATGAGGCCAAAAAATTGTCAAAAAGTCATTGTTTATTTTTTTTTAAAAAATTCCCAAATTAACATTCCAATAAAACTCAGAATACAATTAAATTGGTAAAATTCGTATATAATAATTTCATCTGATATGCTCTAAGTGTATCTGAAAAATTTCATAGCAATATATTATTTTTTTGGTCCTCTTTTAGTCTTGCAACATCTTTTAATCAATAAATCAAGCAGATAAGTCACATGATCTGCTACTACTAACTTTGTATCTCAAAAAGAAACTTATCTGTAAAAATGATTACAAAATAATACTTAAAACAGCTATATGAAAGATAAAATAATACATAAATTGATAAGTTGTACAAAAATCATTCACTTTATTGCAATTTTAAATAATTTCATTGTTCTAGATGCTGTCATGTTGTGACATAGGCAGATTTATGATGTTTGCATAAACAAAGCCAAAAAAGTCTCCGGTTTCTAATTCTGCATCAGTCTGCCAGAGAGCAATAACATCTTTGGCGTATAGAGAAGTGTATCAGATTATTTGAATGGATAGTTAGTCCTCATCATTTCCTGAAAGTGCTGTCTTCATCTAATGCTTGAGGCAAAAACAGGGGAATCTTAAATTTTTTCTAAAAGATTTATCTGTTGGTCTACATATTCAAGTATAGTGATGTTAAAAAATATAAATGATTGTATAGGCTAATATACTTAATATAGCTATATAAGTATGGGCAATCTAATTGGCTAGAGCAGTTGTGCATCCATCTGACTGTTGATTAAATCATCAGCTAGCAGTTGGTTGGATAATATAGGAATTTGAATACAGTCAGTCTCTGACATACATAATTTACGTACATAAATCTATATTTATGTAGTGATTTTTAATAAAAATCTACTGATTGAAGCAATAGCAGTTGATATTAGATTAGGTTTTAATTTAAACTATGTATCACAAATGAATATCCCTTGTGCAATTAGTAGATTTTACTTTGGATTAATTAGACAAAGTAAAATCTAGTTTATCCAGCCTGAGATCTGGTTCCATAGGAATTGAGTAGTTGGGAGTCTATTATACAATTCATCACCAGCTTGTGTGATTTCAAAGATACAAGATGTGTGTCTCTATTTTTGTTGAATTTCCATAAAATATAAAAAAAACTTCGTTGAACATGTAATTTTTTGCAAAATATTGCTTATGGCTTTAAATTTTATCTATGTACTAAGTTTGTTTATAAATTTCATTTGACAGTCCTGTTTGTTAATATGCCCATTCACATATATTAAATTTAAGCACTTGAATTTAGATGATTTTTGACTTACTTGGAAGTTTTTTGGAAACTTCCATGTAAGTCAAAAATTATATTAACTATGTAAATCAAGAATATATTACAGGTAGTTCTCGACTTTACGACCACAATCGTAAAGTCGATAATGTGAATTTATAACATAAATTCACATTACTGTACAGTGTACATATAGCCTACTCGACTTATGACCAATTCGTATTACGACCAGTCTGTCGGAACCAATCGTGGTCGTAAGTCGAAAACTAACTGTATATATATTTTGTAATCTGATCCAAATCAATTAACCTATTGTGTGTCAAAAGAATTAAAAAATGATTGTGTGAACAAGCTAGCCAATTAAGTAATTAATATACAAAAAATAAAATAGTCATATCTTGCTTAATTTTCATTGAAATCTTTTAAAATGTTCACAGTTTATTAAGTTTTTTTGTTCTTTTTCTAACAGTGTAAGTACTTTTGAATTTTATTTTTTCATAACTTTTGTTCCATATACAATATAAGATCACTGAAAATACATTTTTTATATTTAGCCATCCAATGAAATAATTCTTATTTTTGGATAGCAGCTGGTCCTCTAAATAAAACAAGTCATGATTGAAGAAAATTAATCCTTATTTTTAAAAATAAATCAATAAAAAATAACAAATAATATGCAGATTTGATTAATGAATATTAATTAAGATATGTCATATAATTATTCCAAAATTTTTCATTAAGAAAGATAAGGTTTATACTGCATATTCACTAAATACGTTAATAAACTGTAGTATAACAGACATTGAGTGTTTTTGTCTGTTATACTACAGTTTATTAACGTATTCCAAAATTTACATAAATTTATTGAAATATTGTCATTGTTATTAATAATTTATATTTAGTGATAAAATTTTGCTTTATTTTGATAATTTTTTATAAAGTTTTGGATTTATATCAAAAAACCTAATGTAAACAAATCAAAAGCAAAAATCATCTTTTCTCATACATAAACAGCTGTATAATTTTTACTTTGCAATAATTGGACTCCCTGTTAAACGTATAAAGTGTGAGCATATAAGTAGCACACAACAAAAATGAGAATATCAGTACTTAAGTGCTTTATTCTCAGGGTTCCCTAGATTTTCTGGCCTGCTTCGTTGGAAGCATACAGCAAGAAAAACAAACATTCAAGTTAGTGCGGGTGTCTCCACACAAGCACCGAGGTAACACACCTGTCACAGTAGATATTGATTCCTGGGGGTTTATGTTGGTCTCCGTCTCTCCACAGAGACGAAAAATTCTCTCTCTGGAAAGACAATCTTTTCACATAGACAGGAGAGAGATTATTGTGTTTTAAGCGATGCTCCAGTCATTCTCTCTCAGGAAACGTCATCATTTTCCCATGATGCTTAGAAATCGCGTATACCCAACGCCAGTCTCATTCCAACCAATGAAATTATGCATTACATTTCATTTTACCAGCACTGCGCAAACTCAGTATCCAAAGAAAATGGCAATAAAGAGACGTGATTATTTATCTAATTACACCACGCAACAAATATAAACTTTGATAAGTGAACTGGAGAAATAATCTACTCTGTTTTGGAGAATACGATATCAAATGTATCGAAGCAGTCATTGAAATAAATGTTGACTATCAGTAAATGCACAACAAAGATGTAATATTAAGATGATGTTTTATTAAAATTAAAAAAAACATTCACCAATAACGAAAGACAAAAATAGCAAAATATTTATATTTAAAGCAAACAATACCGATGTTTGTAGTCATAAATAATGCCACTGAGGTAATATTTTGCTTTGAATGCTGTCGTTCACGAGTTTAGATTGTTATTTTTTACATTTCTAACTGATTCTATTAGTTATTTATAATTGCGAATATTAGCAAAAATACAAACATTTCAACGTATCACATACAACGCATGAACATTCAATATTTAAATTGAATGTTGTACTTAGTATGTTATACTTTCTAAGCACTTTCTAAGCACTTTAGAATGGACCTAAACATTGCATAATAAACTCATGTTTTTGATGTAAGCATGTTTCTAACTATTTTAGGTCCGCTCTAAAGCGCATAGAAAGTATAACATACTAAGTGACATACCGTTAAGAGCAGTTTATACAGAATTCATCTTATAAGAATGTTGTTCTGTATTGTATTGTTCTTAATTTGAAAAAGCAAAGAATCGAATATAATAGTTTAAAAGATTTTTGCTACCAGTTTCAAATATTTAAAATTGTTAAATTTCTAAATTAGAATAAATGAATAGTATTGTGACAGTAATAATTTGAATTTATAAACATCACTCAGTATTAAATTTCTGTCTAGTATTAATTTTAAATCAAAACTTACCAAAATTGAAATTAATACACTACTTTAAAATGTAAAATTTGCGAATCCGACGAATTAAAATGATAAATCAGATTACGTTTGAATTCGTTTCGAATTAAAAATTTCTTTTAATTAAATTAAAACTAAACTTCTACCATCTACGGTTGACGTTTAATAAAAATCATTGCGACATCTATATTTTTTTTATTATATTATTATTCAAATTTTAAAAAGTCAGATAAATATTGATATTATTTAATTATTAAATAATACAGAGCATATAAGATTTTATAATAGTTTTAATTCACAGAAGGAAATATGTATTAAAATAATTAAATATATCACTATTGTGAATAATTAATATTCAAGCTAAAATAGATATCACTTCAAAATACAGTATTAATAACTTAATTCAGGGCTGTCCAACTTGCAAGTTGCCAACGGCCGTTTTAAAAAAAAAATGCGGTTTGGAGGGCCGCATTATAAAATACTTCGTAGGCCTATGCAACTTTATCAGTGAGTTTTAATAGGTATGATATACAAAGAAAAAACGCGTTTGTATTATTATTAAATTAAATTACGGGCCGCAAAAAGTGAG
>WUQG02433789.1:0-14103 GCA_011317285.2 Androctonus mauritanicus | reverse complement strand
CTTAGTACTCTATTTGAGTGGAAAGGGGCAATCAAAATTTAGCCACCAAGCTTACCATACAAAAGAAAGAAAGACATAGACATAGACAACACATAGACATAGATATAGACACACAAATATTTACAATTTTTTTTAATTAAAAAATTAACAGCTCGAATAATATACCTCATTTCCTCGTTTATAACTCAAGCTTTTATACGATAAAATAATTTTTTATAGTACTGTTTAATATATTATAACAGTTATCTATGTCTATATACTGCATGCATTTTTCTGTCTTTAGAAACATATTTAAAATATTTACAGATTTTTTTTTAATTAGAAAATTAACAGTTCGAATAATATGCCTCATTTCCTCATTTATAACTTAAATTTTTATACGGTAAAATAATTTTTTACATTACTGTTTAATATTTTATAACAGTTCTCAGAGGATTACATTAAGATCTGTTAATAATAAAAATAAAAATAAAAATAATAATAATAATTTAAACTTAATTATTAACAAAAATTCATTTATTTTTTCATTAATGATAATTTATAGATGTTATACGATCGTTCTACGTAAACAATTATCCAGAAATCATGGAAAAATTAATTACACTGTAGACTTTATAATGTTGTTGTATAGAATTTATTATATACTGTATATATAATTTTTCGCTTTAGATTTGAATGGAAGAATTTATTTTGTTTTCTGCATGAAAAACTTTTCTGGAAGACTAGACTATAATAAATTACACTAAAATTACTGTGATTTATATATCTAATTTTAAATAATACTATTCTTTGTCGAAGAATAGCCTAGATAAATTTTGCAGCGATGGTTTTTTTTTCATAGGCCTATCACGTATCTTATTAAATTTGGTAAAATAAATTTTAGATCTACACACACCGTAAGATAATTTAATTCGTATTACAGAAAAATTATATATTTATATATATATATAAAACACGAAATCTTATATAAAAATGCGAAGAATCTCAATAAGTTAAGAGTCTAATTATAAACAGGTCATATGCAAATTATTCGACTTTTCGGCGACGTTAATGAACTTAATTTATGTTTATAAACAAACTTAACATTGAAATTTTAAAATTTAATTAATATTTATCTTATCCTGTTTAGTTCTAGTTATTTAAAATACACCGTTATCATCAAAACATAATAATTAAAAGACGATCTCCATGACTATGTCTGATCTACTACGAAATTTTCTTCTGCCCAAAAAACGGTTTAAAAAAATTCTAAAAATAATATATATATATATATATATATTGAATTAATTATTGAACGATTAACTAGACAAATTTAATATAAACAAAGTTGTTTAATCTCTTTTAATAATATATAATCCTCTATTAAACGTCATCTTCGAGGATTTATATAATTATTGAAAAATCGATAGATGACGATAAACAAGAGCATTTAGAAATGTTTATAAAAGTAAAATGTCTATAATATTTCTTGTTATTAACGTTAATAAACATTTGACATGACGCAAATTCTCGATATTTAACTTATGATTAAACTTCAGCTGAGAGCAAACTGTGTTATTTATTAAATAACATTGATCTAGTACTACGTTTATCGCAATCAAAGTTCATATTTATAAATCTAACTGATTCATAAACGTTTAATCTTTTTTATTATTATTATTGTTAACGAAGACATTTTCTATTAATTAAGATTTAAAATTAAATAAAAATCTGTCAGTGCGTAACTGTCGACGTGTTAGAAAGTTAAGCATCTCAAAGCTGTACAGCAAAAAAATGATTATTATTTTGTTAATAAAGGTTTTCGAAATTCCGTGGAAATTACGATGATGTTTAATCCACTTAAATATCATTAAATATCGGATATTGAAAATCCCAAATTATCCGATTAATCTGCGTAATTGTGTAAAGTGATCGGAATGGTCATTAAATATTTTATTTATCCATAACTACAAAATCCCATTAACGTGATTCATAGCGTATAAATGGGATTCGTAATTTATTTTGACTACAACAAATCATTTTGATTAAAAATATATAGTTTTACGTACAAGAAAATGTTTACTGTTTACTTCTAATATATAAAATAAAACTAGAATTACTGGCATCAAACTACTTTTTCTTCCTATTGATCAACAACGCGTAATCCTTCCTTAAAGTCAAAAAAAAAAATTTTTTGTGTGTCGAAACATTGAAATGTTTGATATTTGGCTTTTATTTAATTAATAATTTTGTTTTTTAAACGTTTAAAATTTCAACTATGAAACTTATAGTAAAGCTGTAAGAACTGCGAGGAAAACTTTCTCATAAGTGACATAATGGCCGATAAAAACGTTTGATCATTAACGATCTTATCGTGATATATACATCATCGGTAGGATAAAATTTCATTCAAACTATACAAAAGCCAAAAAACAATAAATGTTTTTCAATTTTTAAGCAGTAGAGTTAATAGAATTTTAAAAGAGGCGGCAGCCATTTTGAAACAAAATGGCCGACTGCGCAATAACTAACCGTGTAATGTGATTAACTAGAACAGATCTAATTTAAATAATCTGTTTCTACTTAAAACGGATAGAGAGAGGTAAAAGTGTTTATAAAACAGTTTTTAAGAGGATAATTCTACATAAATGGAAGTTAAATAATTAAATTATTTTAATAAATGAGCCACTGACAGAAAATCTAAGGCATGGTTTTATGTTATAAGGAAAGATCCTATGAAGATGAACAATAAAATTTCAATAAATAATTCTTTTTCCATCTTTCGTTTTTACAAACTGGAGCATTAACAAGTTATAATAGTTTTATATGCAATTTGAGTCTTGGATCAGCGTAACAGAAACTTATAAAAAAAATTCAGAAAATAATTAAAACAGCTTGCAAGGCTAATTTGATCTAGAACGAAGCATATTTAAATTTTAAATACGTTTAATTAAATTTCAGATTTACCAAAAATATCAATTTAATCGTGAAAATATATATATACAATAAACAATTACAAGATTATAAACGCAGACTGATGAAGATTAATATGCAACAGAACGGTGGATAATTTTTTTTTTCTTTTAATTAAATCTCATTCTGTTTAGTGGATTATACTGTAAATGTCACTTTGGCAGTCACTAATGTCGCCTTTGTAAGTGTTGGTTTATGTGATTAAATTCTACTTTGTCAAACTCTACCTATAACCTATGCTAACACTTAAGCTTACTTCGTAATTTTATGTACAATACTTCACCCGTAAATGATAGGTTCGTTTTATTAAACCTTAAGGCGAAACACTACAACTCCGGATAATTGCCAAAACGCCCTCCGAGCCATCTACTACCGTCCTCGACACGTTTTGCAGTAGATGGATCTTCTGGATGATGGTAGCTCTCCACGAGAAAAGACTAACCATAGATTAAACGAGAAGAAAATCATTGGCTAAAAAATTAACAAGGCCCGAGTTTTTTTTTTTTTAATACATAATAAGTCATCAGCATTTTCTGCAAAGAATGGACTCTAAAACCTTTCAAACAATCAAAAGCCTCATTAGAGTTAAACTATCGGAATAATAATCGATTGTTATTTTCTAAATCATTAATAAAGACGATTAAAAAAATAAATAAAAGGTCGTTTCTAACGCACAATCAACAGGTTTTTTGGTGCCATTCTTTCTCCAGTTGGTTTCTAGAGTACTAAAAATTAAAAGAAATATTCATTGAGAGTCAATCTAGACTTGGATTGGTATATCTCTGACTTAGACTTTTTTTCATGAGGCTAGAGTATAATTTATTTAAACAAATGCCTAGAATTAACTGATATTTGACGAAAGCATGACTATAAAGAACACGTAAGGCCTCTGATATACATAAATATATAAAGTGCTGAACTACCAAGAGCGCCTTACTTTCTCTCTGCTAATGCTGAGTTAATGCGCTTTGCATCAGTACAGTTTGACAGATAACTGTCGCTATTTACTTCTTGTATGAAGACAGCTTTCCTTTTATCTTCAATTAACTTGGTAGTGGGCTATTTGATGTAGAAGATCAAATTGTGTTTCAGTTTACGAAGACTCGTTTCTCTTCATCTTTTTAATATAAGTTATATATAAATATGTATATGTCCACGTTAGAAATTTTTAAATATCTTTAATATAAATTGTCGATTTGTTCAGTTAAAAAATGAACCTTAAAGGCTTTTTTTTAAAAAAATTAAATTGCAGTTTAAATGCATAGCTTAGCGAGTAAATGAAAGTTTAACTGAGTCGAGAACTAAGCAATGCTTAACACAAACTAACTTACTTAGCTTTAGACCAAGTACAGAACTACCGAATGGAAGATGCCCAGCCGTTACTTGGGGACTTTACTCTCGGAGATATCACGGTGTAACCTCGACGTAATTGTTATCGTTTTTCGTCTAGCCTAATGGGGTTCTGGGACCTGACGTTAAGCCCTTAAGCCTGGTTTGACTAATGAGTCATTACCAAGCCAGCTCTAGAGGTAGCGAGCCAAGTGGATGGGGAGCGAGAGCTGCTGATGACTGTTTCTCTGCCGCAATCACTCCCCCTGTATCGGCCAGTGATCAGTAGGGAACACATTAGGCTTACATGGCTCTTTCCTCCCACGACCCAAAAGGTCAAAAGTTGTATCGGAGGTTAAGCTTAATAACGTTCTCGTCACAAAAGTTTTCGTAGGCAATGAAAAGAACACACTCCTCTATGAAGAATCCTCTCGTCATTATCACTTCTTGTCCTTTTTTATCTCGCCTTAATCCTTTCAAAAATCATTTTTACTTTTCAATTATTTTTCTGATCATTTACGGAATACTAAATAACCTTCCAACAACCATTACGCAAGAAAAAAAAATCGCCGAAAAATCATTTGAATTATATTCAACAATTTGCAAATCTTAACATATTTATATTCCTGCCATTAGCGCATCAATCGAAGGCGACCAGGCGCGATTAAACTTATAATTTGATAATTTTTGTAAGCAATCTAATAGATTTTCGTAATCTTTAAAAATTTTGTTCATATCACCTATATCACTCGGTGGAGCGAATTTTGGAGCATATGCGATCGTTCGGCAATGCGAAACAGTTCGACAACATGGCGAAGATCTACCATACACATTCAATACCTCGCATACGTGTTAATGCGTGTAAAATAGTTAAAACTCGCATTTAAACAACAAAATAAAAAAAAATTGGTTACGTGGAAGAGAAAGTTGCGTTTTAATTGCAAACTATTAACACGAAACACGAATAACGTTTAGGAGACTAAAAACCAAAATTTAAATTAGTAACGAAAGGATTTGTGTAAAAATATTAATTTTTATAACATTAAACTCGAAAATATTTTTAAAAAAAAATTAAATTAGTCGCCGTTCGTTGATTAAAATCGAGAAAAATATTTAATTTTAATCAGAAATTCCTATTTTGCGCTGATGTTACTGTATCAGCGCTATCAGAAGACATCCGCATTCGCTTATTAAGTTTTTGAATAACTTCAGCACATAACAATGCTTCCTTTTTTTACTCATAAAATCGGAATAAATATTAATTTAACTCATAACAAATCTCGGTAGAATATTTAATAAGATTATATTAATAAAACAATTTGTAAAGACGGCAAAATTTATTATTATACAAATCGTTTTCTTGTTATACGCTTAGGAATATAATTAACAAAATTACCTTTCAGTTAAGTCACTATAACACGCATAATATGTTTTGCAACAATAATTGACAATAAAACAATAAAATACAATTAAATATATTTAAATTTACATAATTATAGATGCATCCTTAAAAATATTTTGCTTAGAATGGACATTTTTAATGAGAAGAAAGCAACAAAAAAAATTTTTTTTTTATATATGAAGAAAGTAATGAATCGCTTTATAATATTAATAATTTGTTCTCGATTAATTAATATATATATATATATTTTTTATCATAATTATAATTTGATTATTCTCTATATCTTGTAAGATTTTCTATAAGCTTATTTTAAAATTTTATTTATTTATTTATTTTTTTTTTTGTATAAATTTTATAAGAGTAAAGATTATTAATTATCATTTAATGATACTGTTTTCTGGAAGATATAATTTAGATTAGACTAAAAGTTGGTTAAATATTCGATTTATAGTGTTTGAGAATATAAAAAAAAGAATAACTAATCGATAAGTTTAATCGATTATTTTGATTCCTTTTTAAATGCTATAATAACATTTAAGAGATTCTAAAGAATTAAAGTAAAACGAATAATTTGTTTATAATCGATTAATGTTTAGCGTAAATTATACTCGATTTGTTTAATAAAAGTTAAATTACGATTATGCGCGCTTAAGTATTGATATTTTATTCAAAATTATGTTTAATATCTTCTTTTTTTTAACTATGTATGGCCAAAATGACCAGAAATTTTAATCTATTTTCTGGTAATTTTGTATACACGTACAAGGCCAACATTACGTGTTAAAAAAACAAAAAAAACTGTTTGCATATTTGCAAGAAAAATTTAAATAAGGAAATATAAACATGAGGACAAAAACATTACTGGAAAAATTTAGATTTCAATGATAATTAAATTCTTTAACTGGCTTGCCAGGAAAGGTTCTTTTAGGCCTCTCTTCTCGTGATCACGATCGTCCATTGCCAGTAATTAACGTCATGGTTTCTACTTAGGTTCCTGTTTTGTAAATCGAACCAGGACTATCATAAGCAAACTGAACAAGAGACTCTCAATTGTCACAGAGAACGTCTTTGTTTTGGAGTAAACCAGCATCACCCGAAGCACCGCCAGAAGCAAATATCTCAACAATTTAAGAAGATATACAACAGACGGGATTATAACGTGTGAGACGTTTCGGGGTTGGACTGTCATGTTTTCTCTGACAGTCGTCGTAATTTCTACCTTATCAAAGCCTCCGAATTAGTCTACATGAGAAAACCATGCACGGTTAAAAAAATAAAAATATTACTAAAATTTCGATACATTTTCATTCGATTCTAAGTAAAGTACAAGAAATTAATACATACTCTAATAAAATAAAGTTTGCAAGCATTTTTTATTATTATTCGTTTCGAAACACGGTTGCAAAAATCCCACTTTAAGTTATTTGCGTTAAATTATCCCCGAGAGCGTAGACAAAAAAAAACGTTTTTACGCCATCGTAGAAAATTTGTTCTTCGTGATTATCCCATTTTTACCTTCGGAAGAAACTATATTCTGAAATTTAATTACGTCTAGAATATTTGAGAGTCTAGTTTAGTGAAGGCCAATTCGGGTTGACTGGATTTTCTAGTCTCCAGTATAACATACGAAGTTTTAGATAATTCTCAGAAAAATATCGAAATTTAGCTTTAAGATTCGTTAACAAATCGATATTTATCAATCCTTTGACCACAAAAATCAAAGACATTCAAGTTTTACGATATTTTCCCCCTCCCTCTCAAAAACAGAAGTGATTTATGGTAAGAGATAAAACATGTTTTCTGATGCAGGTGAGTTTTTAAGAAGCAGTTTTATGAAATTTTAAATACAGTTACATATAATCGATTATCCGGAGAGAATTTGAAAGGTTACATAAAGATCTATCGGCAAAATAAATATTATTTAATCCACGCGATGATATCCTATTATCGAAGAATAATGTCCGAAAGTCGTGTTTTCCCCCCCTCATAAAAGTTTGCATAAAAAGATCAAAAATGCAGATAGGCCTACGTAGATGATATCATTTCAGTTTTTAATTACCATCGAGCCATTGATTAAAAAATATCAAACATTTTCATTCAAGGTAGACCTTAAAACTCGCATGTCATACTTAAAAATACTTTTATTCATTTACAATCTCCGTATTTATGTTTTTATCAATCATCAATGGTTTTGATTGAATTTGATGTAATGTTTTGATAAAATTTTGCGGAGTTTTTGTACTCATAATATATATATATATATATACACACACACACACACAGGACCTTAGCAATAGCATATAAAATTGCTTCATACTCGTACTTTAGTAGATAGGACAGCTATGACGTCATGTCTTCCACATAGAAGAGAAATGTCACGTTCTCACTCTCCACATTGACCCGATGGCAGTTAAGAAAAAAGATCTGGATTCCTAAGATGAACTTTGGTCAGTAATCTGATCTCAAAGTAATTCTGTATAACATTAAAAAACTAGAAAACATATAATAAAAATATCAGTTTTAATCATTCAAACTATTAGTCTCTTGTCTCCAAACAATAGCTCTAAGACCGTAAGATAGACAGTTAAAGCAACTACCTATGTTCCAGAAAAAGTAATTTCTGTTTTTCAATGTATGATCTTTTGATAAAGTAATTTTTCTCTCGAGTGATTAAAATCTAGAATTTTTATCGTACGGTCTGCAAACCTACAATTTTTCTAACTCTATCTAAAAATTCCGAATGACGAATAATGCCAAGAAAGATGGAGGAACTTAGGACAGCATAATAATAGTAACAGAAAATTTTTATACTTAACACGACAAAAAAAAGCGATCTTCTGAATAACCGGAGTCAAAATTTTGATAAAACAGTGACCAGAAATAAAATTTTCTTAATTAGAATCTCTAAATTTAGAATGGTATAATCATTTATCAAATCCGCGAATCTAAATTTTTCATCTCCAGTGATCGATCGATAAGAGATCTATCGAGTTTAAAAATACGAGCCTGAAAATTATTTTTGCTATGGACTAATTTACGAAATGAGATTGCTTTTCATTATTTAGATAAATATAAATTAACTGAGGCTATTTACTAAGTATTTAAATTTAATTATAAACTTCCTGGTTTGAATCGATATCGAAAACAAAGTATCAGATGAGAATGGAACTGGTAAGAGTTACTGAGGGAATACTGGACGACTCCAAACTGTCACTAAGTTGTCCAAAACAGATCTTAAGCAATTCTTTGACCAAACAGAGAGAGAGAGAAAGAGACACTGCGACCCAATTACCTAGAGACCAAGTCATTAGCCGTGGTAATTTCCAGCAACCACTAATTCCTTTCTCATCAACTTCTCAGCATCCATTGTGGTCGTGAAGATCTAGCCTGATGTGTCCTCCGATATCATCCGCCTTTACACCTGAGCAGTTCATCCCATGAGTCTCGGATATAGAGGCCTTTCTAAGCAACTGTCGAGAAGAACAAAATCCTCTACCCTATATATTTTCCAATACAGACAGATCTATAAATTTTTTACGTCCAAACCAATAACCTTTTCAGGCCTGAGAAGTTATCTTTCTCTATACACGTGATTAATTTGTTTGTTAAGACACTTTAAACGTTCGATTCAATATTTAAAATTGCATTAAAAATATTGACATGAATATGTATATCTCAATCTATCTTCACTCCCGTACATTTACTATATTTTAATCATAAGATAACATCAGAAATCTTTCCTTTACTCGTTATAACGTTAAGCAGGCCTTCGAAATCTTTATCTATCGCGGATTTATGGTGAAAATACGCGAATTTATGGCGAAAATACGAATCTATGCGTATTTACCAGTTGCTGTAGTAGGCCTACAGACCTTTAGAATTAAACAGAAACCACAATCGTTGCACTAGCGATTAAATGTAACTCATACATGGCAACCGGGTGATGATTTAAAGTTTATTTTCATTACTTTAATAACATTCACGGACGATTATAATTGCTATTAAGGATTTCTTTACTTTCATTAATTTAACCATGATTAACCAATTGATTAAAAAAATAAGAGAGGTTATTAATTACAGCGCGTGATTAAATAGGCTGAGGTATATCAAATTATAAGGACTTATGAAAATTAATACAGATCAGTTTCTCTATTATAGAGGAGAGTTAGATAAATGTCATTTTATATTCTTGAAAACTGACGAACTGAGACCGAAAAATTAAACACAATTAATATCTTTCGACGATATTTTTATCATAAAAAAAAATAATAATAATTGAATTTAACGTTAGAGCACGACTGTCAATCTTATAAAAATGGTTATTAATATACAAGTTTAAGTATAGAGTAGGATCTTCCCACAATAATAAAGGCTCCTACTGTGTTTATAAGTGCAGATAGTAACAGAAACGAAGATAAGAACACAATGAATATAATTATATTTTCTCGGCCTAAGAGTTAAACAAGATCAAGTAAATCTCTCTCTCTCTCTGCTAACCTTTAACAGGTGAAGTATTCCCGAATTAATTGGATAAATACTGTATAGATTCGGAAGGAGAAATAAAATTTAAATGCAGGCCTGAAACACGCATTCCATACGCGTTATAATTAATACATAAAACGTTCTACACATGCTAAAAAAAATACATAATGTAGAAGATTTTTATAGGGAGAAAAACTTGGTTAAAATAACTGTTTATTGTTACTTAAACCCATTTTAAAAATCGGCAAAAATCCTACAGTTAAAAATTAATAAACTGTTAATATGTTATGCGTTATAACCCGTTCAAATCTCTGGAGTTTTTAACGCAAAACAATTTATTTTATTTTATTTATTTATTTATTTATTTTTTTTTTTTAATATTTTAATACGAGATATTCATTGGAAAATACGCATTCTCTTTCGCCAGTTCCGGCTTTCTATTGGCCCATTGCGTGACCCAAGTGCCATCCGTCATTCATGGCGGAAAGGGGGAAGGGGGTAGTGGGCTCACCTCCAAGTCCCCATCCACATGAAATTTATAACATCTGCTAGAATCCGGTTCTGTGCAATATTGTATAAGCCTAATGCGTACTTAAGTGTCGTATCTAAACGTTTTACAATCGATACGGATTTTATAAATGCGTTGTGGAATATTATTTTCTATCATAACATCGTATTAAATCATAAGATACGGTTATTAAAACTTCTAGATGGTATTATTAATTAGAACTTTATTTTTTTTTTCAATAAGAGTCATAGGAGTTCTACCTGCAACCTAGAAGCATGCTCACACACACACACACACAAAAAAAAATCGATCTTCGATGCAATTTTATCGATAAATTAATGATTTAAATGTTAATTAAGGATTAAAACTGGTGCAAGCTTATTAATAAACATAATTTATCAGTTAGACATATATAGGCCTCATTTATGCAAGAATTTAAGCGTAAAAATTCGTTTTAAAATTATTGTCCATGGTGACAATTGATTTCCTTGCTGATTACTGCAAATCTAAAAAAAAAATAAAGCAATATTGCTATTCAGTATCACTGTTCTGGGTTTAAATCTTGTTTACAGTATTAAAGACAATTAAAAAACTGTCTAGATTATTTAACTCGATCTAATACTTTTTTTTTGCTACCACTATCTAACAAATGCATAGTTATAATGACAAGAATGTAAACATTGATGACTGTCATGCTGTAAACAGCAGACCTCCCAGTTAGCCAAAAGAAATTCGTCCATGGTTACAGTTTATTTGACTATCTCTTAACCCTCCCCCGAAATAGTCTTCTGATATTTCTGCAGCTTAAAAAGATATATATATATATATTCACGGCTGTCTTCCTGGCATTTAATTAAAAGACCAGAAGCAAAGAAATTCCTATAATTATAAACATAATTCAATACTGGAAGTCGGATAGAAACTACTAACCGTCTTACTCTCATTTTCGTCTTAATAGTTAAAATATACGGTTAGTTAATAACGAAAAAGTCGATTTTGCGTAATAATTTATTTGAACATTTTTATATTTTTAATAAAAAAAAAAAAAAAATTTGAGTTACTGATAAACTAATGTCGTATAGGATAAAATGCATAAGTTCAATGTAGAAAAATCTCGAAAATTTTTGGCATAAATGTAAAAATCGAACAAAGAATTTTTTATGCAGACAATATTAGGTTAATTTTTATTTAGGAATTTCGTTCAGCAATTGTAGTTCGTAGAGAGTAGCATTGTTTAACTATCTTAATGGTAATTCCACAGCTCAGACTTCACCTAACTGTTTCCTACCTTGGCCTAATGCATCTTTAGGCCGTTTTTAAGACATTCTAAAAATAAATTCGAGCGTTTAATTTTTAAAACGGTAAAAAGTTGCTCGAAATAAATTTTTTTTGTAGGCCTACGCAAGCTTATCACAGTCCGATTCGATTCATAATAGATTTGTTTCCAAATCTATTAATGTGTGTGTGTGTGCGACTCCTTCCCGCATGCAATATTTGTCCCATGAGATTGTTTGCTAATGTTTTAAGATGTTACTTTGGCTCCCTTTGCATTAATTTATCTCGATATGCCCTAAGGTTTAATAAGATTTCGTTTTTGTTAACACCGTTTAAACAATAAAAACAAAAAATTTTTTTTTTTTTTTTTACTTAATTTTGGAGTAAATCTGTAAACCGCTTTAAATGAGTCATTAATTTTAAAAAACAGTGTTCGGATCCACTACATAAAAATGCGTTTAAAAGGGGGGAAAAACTATATAAAAATTCCTGGATTAATCAGTAAATTTAAATGTAAACAAACGTGTGGAGTTGGTAGAGGAAAAAAAAAAAGAAAAACATGGTTGCAGTTCTAATTTAAAACAGTTACAAGTTTGCGATTTTTAAAGGACTAGTTAGTTACGTTATGCAAATCTTATGTTAGAACCACACCTAGAATCAACGATTACCGTTTTATCGATTAGAAGAATTTTTCTCTCTTGTTTCACTATGCAGTGATTCTCTATTGGGGGTTGGGAGCTTAAGTGATAAAGCATTGACGATGATGACATCCATCGAATCGAAAAATTCTTCTTTTTATACAATTCTCTCATGATTAGATATTTGTTATTAAAATATCGATATTTTTTAACCCGATAAACCATTCTGGTCTAGAATAAGTTCTAAAATAAAAAATAAAATAAAATAAAATCGTCCTAAAGTAACAACCAGACACTGTATATGTATGCTAAGGCAAGGCAGAGCAGATAAGACAATCCTTAAAACAAATAGCTGCTTAAAATGTACGCCTCATTTAATTATATCTATGAGAAGTAATCAGTTAAAATTCCTAAAAGGATCAATAAGATAATGTCTACAGCAATTCTAAATTTTCCCTAATCACTCAGACACTCGGCTATTAATAAATTTTATTTATAAATTTTGCTTTTATGCGATGGAAAAAATAATGCCATGACGTGTGTATGAGGTTAACGATAGAAGTAAAACTAATTTTTCGTCGTTTGCACTTCATAATCGTGAAATTTTGCAACGGTAGGCCTAGAATGGTCTTTCGAACGGTTGCATGGTTATTGAGAAGAGCACTGATTGGCATAAAAAGAATTTGTTGGATGTGTAATAAAATTAAAAGTCCTCTTTGGACATCAAAAATGTGTGCAAGAAAACTGAGATTGTGGCCTGGTTAATTTACATATAGGCCTACAGCTGTCGCATGAAAAGGTGAGTTGAGCAAGAGATCATTAAGTACATAATTATTTATCACTTTCATCGCATCAAAATGTTGCAAAATGTCAAATTTCGTGTATGTAAAGTGATGTTGACATTTATCCAAACAGTTCGACTGATGTAAAAGTTAATATATATATATGCGAAATTGTGAGGAGGTGGATTTAATTTTTGCTTTTATTTTTAATTTTTTTTTTTTAATATTAAAAAATGATAAAAAAAAAATTGGTAGATTGAAAGGCGGTAGTTTTAAAACGGTGGAATGGCGTGCAGGAAGTTGAAGAGTTGGGATGTCAGTGATGAGTGTTAGTAGTGTTATTTTTAAATGTAATAATACATTAATATATATAAAAATATAATAAAAATACCGAAGCTGAAGAGAAGAAAAGGAAAGAACTCACCACATCCATGAGAAACGTCGTGGTCTGGGTTCCACGCTGTCCCAACCTGATGTCTGATTGGTCTCCCGAGTTCATGAGGCGGCCGTCAGCTGAGACGCTGGTGACCGCACGTGCACATACCCCACACCCTGGTCCTGGGTCCGTGCTGGTCGCTGGCGGAGCACTGGTGCTGGTGGTTGCGTCGCCTCCATCTCCTAGCAAGGTACACAGAATGGGACGTGAGACACTAGTGGCGTTTGTCACCCCCCGGGCTAAACCAGGAGGAGGTGGGGGATAGGGAAGGGGGGTGGGTGGGGAGGGGGTGCAGATAT
>WUQG02433778.1:0-14103 GCA_011317285.2 Androctonus mauritanicus | reverse complement strand
CGAATGTCTACTGTCGTCAACTATCGAAATTGAATGAAGAAATCAAGAAAAAACGCCCCGAACTGGCCAATCGCAAAGGTGTGATGTTCCATCATGATAACGCCAGACCCCACACCTCTTTGATAACCCGTCAAAAATTAACAGAGCTCAATTGGGAACTGATGCCACATCCACCCTACAGCCCTGACTTAGCACCATCAGATTACCATTTGTTTCGCTCCCTTCAAAACCATTTGAATGGTAAAACTTTCGATTCTGATCAGGCTGTTAAAAATGAGTTGGACCAGTTCTTCGCTTCTAAAAATCAAGGCTTCTTCGAACGTGGAATTTTCCAACTTACCGAAAGATGGCAAAAGGTCATCCAACAAAATGGTCAATATATCATTGATTAATGTTTGTTGTTAATATAAATAAATTCACTTTGAAAAATATGAAAAAAAACGACATTAATTATCGAACAACCCAATAGTTTTTTTGAAAAATGGAAGTATCTGTTCTATGGTTGAGAAATGTAAAGATCTTAAAGGCTTTATTATATAATAATGATAGTTACAACAAAACAATAGTAAATATGATACAACACATTGCTAATAGAATTTTCCAATTAATTTTTTATAAACAATAATTTGAACTTCAGAAATTCAAAATAATTAAAATTTCAAAGTATTGTTAGCAGAATTTTTGCTAAATCTTTATTTTATTGCAGAATAATATCAACTTAAAACTTCCAAAGATTGGATTGAAACTCAGGCTGGCAATAAAATAAAAATTAACAAAAATCAAATTTTGTGTGTGTGCATGTTGCTTTCATATAAACAACTTGCATGCCATTTAAATTTTAGAAAGTTCTGTTAAATGCAGAAATATGGAAAACAGTAATCATAAACAAATGAAAAACTTGCATGCATTAACATAACATAAGAAGGACTTACTACAGATGTTTATCAATTTTATATATAATGAATTACATTCCTATATCAGCAGAGAGACTGTGTGCTGTTTTAATTCATTTACATTATATTCTAAATAATGTTAAATAATAAATGCAGATAGGATTGTAAATAAGTTTAATTTTTACATTTCTCATGTTAGATTGGAAGAAACATTGGGATTGAGCATCAGAGAGTAAATGGAATTTTATTATTGAGATATTTTTCTGATAAAACATTTGGTAATCATGTTTTGTTATGTGGATATATTTAATTTTTGCCATTTGTCTTTAATAAATTACAATATATACATTACATATGACCTAGACAGAATACTAGAAACAAATAATATATAATAATAGCAACACTCACACAACTAAGCTTGGTAAATATTTCAATACATATAACATTCAGTTGCATTGTTGGAATATATAATTCTTTTATATACTATTGCAGAAAGTAATGAACAAGAAATCAAATAAATCAACCAATTGAAATGAATATAATTTAACTGAAAGAATAACGGAACATCATAGCTCATTATAACAACAAATGCCAATGGATTCATTGTAATTTAATGGAGATGTTAGAATGCATCATTTATACTGAAAATATATGAAATGGATTTTAATTGTTTACAGTTGCATATAACGTGTATGCCATTCATTAAATGATATCTATTGATTTATGTATTAAGATTTACAGTTTTTTGTTATATCACAACCTTCTTAATTTTTTGGAAAATAATAAAGGACAACTACAATGTCTGTACATTTCATCAAGATCCAAAAGGGTAGTTTCTCTCTAAAAATGCAGAATAATTATTTTCTTAAATAAATGCTGTCAAGCATAAAACATTAATGCATGTCTTTGATTTAAAAGAATTTCTTCTAATATTTTTGAAAGGAGTGTAGTGAAGTCTTTATTGGAATTATTAGAGTTATTAATGGTTTAAATTTTTCTGATGATCTTCAGATATGAAGTAAATTTAGAATAGAAACTTTTTATAATTTTTGTAAAAATCTTAGATTATAAACTGTTGTAAAATTAAGAGGCTTTGAATCTCTCTCTCAAAATGCATAATGTTTTTTTTTTTTTTTATGTATCTTATCAAACAAGCTATCCAACTACTATTAAGAAATTTAAAAGATAAAACTTTAGATTGTTTTTGTTCCATTTCCTATTAGATATAAAATTAATATACAGGATTATATATTTATTTATAATAAAATTTATTCTAGATTAAAAGTTTGTGTGTGATAAAGATTTTGATACAAATTTTTACTTAAGATATGATGCAGTACTTTTGTTTTGTTGTAATCTAAAAACTAGTGTTTTACTTCTTATAATAATAAATGCAAAGGTATAACTGCACAATTTGCTAAATTTTCCATTATAGTGAAGATAATTATTTTAGATATATGTGAGAATGTAAATTTATTAAGTTTAAGATTCAAACAAGATTAAATTTTAATACAGTACTTTTGACCTTTGCCCATCATCAATAAACCACCAAATGACATAAAAAATTTTATTCTAAACTTTTTAGCATAAATATAGATGATTCTGTACTTATAAACTTTCATATACAAATATGCCATTTTATTTCCAAATTAAAAAAATATATATATATACACACACACACACATACAGTCGATCCCCAATTTACGTTACTAATTGATCTGGGAAAACGTCACGTAAATCAGGAATCACGTAAGCCGGAAATCAATTTTCCATAGGAATCAATGGTAGAAAGGGTCCATAAAATCGAGGTTTTACTGTACAACCATATATCCAAAGCCAAATTGATCCCTAATGTGATTAATTTAAAATTAAACTAGTTTTAATCATAACCAAGATTGTTAAACTCTTTGCTTTTAATTATACAACTTTAAAATAAGCACTACAGCAACGTATAAAAATTTTACATGGTAAAACATTTTCGGACATTATATGTCCCTCGTCAGTGCCATACATATCTAACCTAAACTATTAACATATACAAGCACTACAGCAAATATTTTCAAACTATTCATAGTTTGAAAATATTTGCTGTAGTGCTTGTTTTAAAGTTGTTAGCCTAAATTTTAAATTATTATTAAAAGGTGACACCATTAGTAATTAATAATTAAACTATAATTTTTAACTCTTCTTGAAATTAAAAATTAATTTCAATGTCTGATTGGTTAAGATATTGGGACACTATCTCAAAGTTCTCTGTTTGATTGCAGGTGATGGCAAATTTTTAATTTTGGAAAAATTATTAAAAGATTATAGTCTGATTAATAATTAATAGATGATGGCATCATAGTCTTGATTTAAAATAATTTAAGGATTAAATGATAATTTTAATAATTATCATATTAGAGACCAATTTAGCTTGGATATTTGGTTTGTAGATATTTGCTTAGTTACATTACATTAAAGTATACAACCACTTGTGTGATCATTGTTTCATCTATCATAAATAATAATTTAAGCACATAGCATTGCTCAGTAACTAATAAAAAGTATGGTTATGTAAGCATTGTTTTTTTTTTTTTGAAAATATATGTAGGGTAATCCAAAAATAAGTTTCACATATATATATTTTCGGAGCTGATAGAGCTATGGGGTAAAATATGCCATTTGCTGGTACAACCATCTTCCCTCTAGCAATAGTAGTCTGAAATGATCATGCACAGTGCAGTGTATTCCCATCTTCAGTACTCTAGGAAATATGGAAAACAAATGTATTACAGACATAGATGAAGGATGAAGTGTGGTTACAAATAGGTACATAACATCATTTAATATCAAACAGATAAATAATATCAGCCATATTTATTAGAGAGAGATCAATATACAGATTATCAGATACTTCACAAATAAGATAAGAAAATATTTTTGAATGTATTTAAATACATTCATAAATATCCATATATTTTTAATAATAAAGTTGAATAGACTAAATATTTAGCAGGAATAAATATGGCAAATCTTTCAGCTGTCAAAACACATGCTAATATCTCAGAGGGGACAATGCAATATTTTATTTTTTATCCAATTTATGCAGCATCTGATATATTTAAATACAGTATGTAGATATTAATTTAAGAACAGTATTGAATAAGATAATGATCTTTATTGGGACTATATATATAGTAGACTGTAAAGCTGATGCATGATATGTACCAACGATGCTTTGTGACTGAACTAGAGAAATTTATGATCCGATAAAACATTTTCTAATTTTTAACTGTCTTATGTATAAGTAAATTCTCCCTTATAAAAATTTTTTCTTTACAAAATTTCTCAGCTTATACAAGAGTGTATCGATAATAAATAAATCTTTTTTCTTGATTTTTGTTTGAACTAAAAAATAACATTTAAACAATGGATTTTCTTTTAAATGAGTTTTTTGAAGACAATCTTTAATAACCACATTGTCTACATCTTATTTTATAGGAATTCAAGAATGCCTATAGAATAAATAAATTTTCAAATTTAATTGCATAAAATATATGTTATGCTAATTTTGATATGTGATCATATTATTTAGAAATGTATTTGCTAGTTAGATTCATTCCCATAGTTTAATCAAGTATTTTTGTTCTCTGGCATTTTCCATTTGATTGCAATGTTGCTTTTTATTAAAATTTGTTCCCCCATTTTTATTGATCAAGAAATTGCTTGTTGTCTAGAGTTTTGATTGACAAGACAGGTATCTCTCAGTTGTGCAAATTTCTAATTTAACAGAGTATAAATCTATACCAGTTTCATTTTGCAAAGAAAAAATTTTGCTTTTGCAAAAATTATTTGATCATCCATTAATTATCCACTGTAATTCATTTAAATCATGTTTTTCTTGCTTATTTTCTTCACTGATTGTATTAGATATATCAAGTTTACTCTGCGTATTGTTGTTTTTAAGACAAAATTCACTTCCACTTTAACTAGAGGATTTCATATTGAATCTGATGTTTGCCTTACATGAAACAATAATATAAGTATCCGTAATATCCTTATTGCATTTTTCAATGGTTTTGTGACTATATAATACGATTTAACTTCATAAAACAATGAACAGCAGTGCATTGTTTTATGAAGTTACACATTATTACAGCAGTATAAATCTCTAATATATTTTTTATCTGTATATAAATTGGAATAACGATATTTTGTAGTTCAGTTAGATATCTAATCTAACAAATGTAATGATTTAAAGTAAATTATTTTGTGTTTGTTAGTTTTATTAAAATATTTACCATAATAAAATTTATAATTAATGAATTTTTAATAAGTAGAATTAAAAACATCAATACTAACTTTCAGAAAATTGGATTTATTTTTTCCAATAATTTAGCATAATGAAAAATATTTGAGAATTACATAAATTTCGAACAATATTTTGATGAAAATTTGAATATTTGTAATTAATAAATAAAACCAATAATGATTGGCAAGTTTATTGCCTTATTAAATTCGAAGATCACTTGGTACTTAGCATAAACTATTGCATTATAGTATACATAATTATATTTATATTAATACTTTTGAAATGCTTTAATATTAGTAGATAAAATGGCAGAGATTTTTCTGGTATCCGGGAAACAATTCAAAATTTTTACATAGAAATTAATCAGACATGAGTTTCTGATTTATGAATTTTCATTACCCAACAGTTTTAAAACCCAGTAATCTTCGTAAACCAAGGGATACCTGTATTATTTTAAGGATATAGTTTTAAATCAGGAATTCTAATGTCAAATGATTACTCGTAACATTAGTTGCACAAATATTTACTAAGAATTTGAATATTTTTTCAAGTTCTTATTGTTCAATTTTGTTTCACAGAATGTTGATAGCAAACATTATTATTATTATACCAAAAAAATTTCATTTATTAAATGGAGTAACAATTCAGCTAATACATCCTGAATTGGAATAATATTTTACTCTTCTTCGTGATTAGATATTTTTAGCTATTCTCAGTCAGAAAAGAAAATTACACAAAGTAATTCAATGTGAAAGTTTTATGTAATCGATGTTCTCTTGAGATAAAAAACATTTTTTGTGCATTCAGCAAAGGCATCTCTCTTAGTTACCTCTCATAAAAATTAGGAGAGAGGTAAACAAGGAGAAATACATTTAAAATGTGTATTTTATCTCAGAGAACATCTACTAAATAAACTTTTGTCATGAAACGCATTTTGTAAATTATGTATTCTGACCGAGATCACCAGTGTCTTTGAATATTTATCTGTGATTTAAAAGAAAAATATTGCAAGCAGTTGTGTTTAGAACAATTTATTTGTCATAACTTGCTATGTTTTTTATTTTAATTTTAGATTTCTAAGGAATAATTGCTTAATATATACACATTATAGTATGCATAATGCTATCGTTTAATTTCCAAAATTAGCTGACTCGTATTCTTCAGCATAATCTAATAATTTTGAAATAAAATATTTAACAATTGACAAAAAATAAAATTTGCAAAATAGAAATTAAATATGCATAACAGTTTAACCAATCTACTTCAATTACATATAAATATATAGTAGACCATATGAAGTTTAATGATTGTTAATAATGCACACTGAATGTTAATATGAGAATTATATTAATGGTTACTATAAATTGCCTATTCTAATAAGTGAAATAGTTTTTTAATTTGGCAGTTTATCGGAAAGGATAGCAATGCAAAATTCTTATGTTTGAATCATTTGTTAAACTAACAGTAGGAATCTAAAAATTTTAGAAAAAACTTTATTTAAAATACATTTATATCTGTCGTTCACATAAATTGCATTACTTGCAAATATACTGTACTTGTTATAAATAAAACAGTATAAATCAAAGAAAGGGGAAAAACTAATTAAAAAATCAAATTAATTTTATTATTGTAGTATATGAAAAGAGTTTGCAATTACACTCTCTTAACTTTCAGATACCAATGGTGTTAAAAGTACCTCATCTCACCTTCAATGGTTTAAGTGTCTGTCACTACTTGAATTATTCTTTGCTGGGATTCGGAGATATTCTAGTTCCTGGTAAGTCTATTTTAAAATCATTTAAAACAAGGTGCAAGAATTATTAAAACAATTTTTTTAGGTTTGCTAATTGCCTATTGTCATGGTTTTGATCTCATAATGAACACTGGAAGAATTTATTTTATAATATCGTCTGTTGGTAAGAATTATTTAAGTATGCTAAACTCATATTTTGCGTATTATATTTTCCTATATACACTTAAATTCTAATATGTATATTGCATAGATATGACTTTGTAAGAGTCCATATTTTTTTATTTTTGGTATCATGTTTTTATAATTTATTTAAGAAAGCCTGTTTGAGCTAAAATGCAATTCCACTTTGAAAATAAGATTGATTTTTGCAAAAAAAAACCTTTTAAGTAATTCTTTGTGGCTTACAATAAGGAAATTTCATAATTACTGAATTATTAAAAAAGGTCTCTTTCTTATTTTTACAATTTTATATTTATTGAATTCTATTTATTATCATTCTTAAAGAATATATGTAATTATTTAAAAAGTGTATAAAGGAAAATATTTTTTATATAATAGGCATTAAAATTTTATTGAGTTATTTAGCACTCTAGTGATACATATAACGTTAGGTATGTATTTACTTCATTATAGCTTATGGCGTTGGTTTGATCATCACTTTTGTTGCTCTAAATTTAATGAACACGCCCCAACCAGCATTGTTGTATCTGGTTCCAGCTACATTGCTTCCTTTAATTATTACGGGTTTGGTACGAGGTGACCTGTCCAATCTTTGGCGGGGAATAAAGGTTAGTAGTTTTATTTTAAATTGCCAAATGTCAGATGTGAATGTTATCTTACCCGTTTACTTAGAAAATTCGTCCGGATGCACCTAAAACTTCAGATGCAGAATCGCCTTCTGTTCCCGATGATACCCCATCTAATCGTGGAACGTCAGAAGCCGTAGAACGAACTGAGGCTACCACGCATGGCACTGGCATTCCTTCCGACACAGTCAGTGATGCAGGAGAGGATAAGTTACTGTTAAAATGATTGTACATTAAAATGGTTTTATATGAGAAAACATTTTTACATTGAGATGGCTGGTTGCGTGCAACGCACACATTACAAGTTGATTAAGCTATTTATTTAAATTATGAAATCTGCTGTAACATTTTGACAGATAAAAAATTCTGCTGATACTCTATAAATGCTAAAACAAAGCAATATTTTTGTACTTAAACTGATGCAAAGTGAACATCACTGCCTTTTGTGATTCACCAATAACTTCTTCTGAGATCTTCTTTTATACTCCAAAGGCTTGTTTTGAAATGTACATAAGTTCTGCATTTCTTCTTACTGTTTTGTAATAATTGAAATTTACTGTGAAAGTGGGTTTTGTGGATTTATATCTAGAGATGAAGAGTTTACTTCGCTTGAAAAACCAATTAAGAAATCTTGGTGTACATTGTGTAATAAATATTTTTTATTTTTGTCATCTTTGGTCTTGATTTTCTTATCATTAGGAGTTCAATTACAAATCTTTATGGGATACAAATTTTTATTTCCAGGGTTAAATCGTACAGTAAATGTGTGTGCAAAGACAGTATAAAAGGGAAGTTTGTAATTGAATGTGCATGTTACACATTCTGATGATAAAGTACAGGATCCTTCGATATTTGGTCCCACACTGAACAAACAAATGAATAATGTGCAATCAAAGAATTGATTTAAAAAAACTAGTGGTTCGGAACATATTTCATATCTGCATTGATACCACTTTTTATACAGACAGTTTTCAAGAATCAAAAATTATGTAAAACCTGGAAGGTTGGTCCCACTCTTGACAAGTAACAGTCATACAACAACAACAAATTTTAAAAACCAAAGCTGTACAATTTCATAAATAAAATATCTTTACACACCAAATGACATTTCTGAGAAAATAGTGTAGGCACCTAAGTCCTGCATTTTTTTTCAATAAATTTGAATTGGATGTCGGCAATTATCCCTGTGATGTACCGACTCGTGCCATTCAAACCATAAAAAGAAACTAAACAAATTACTAAAAAATCAACTTAAAATTTCTAATCTGGTTACTTTGTGTCTGCAACATATACCATTTCCCAATGGTTGCAATTTTGACTAATTGTATTGGGCTTGAAGTGATTTTTCTTTTAATTTCTATGCTATTTTTTATATATAAAAAGAAAAATTCAACTTTGTTAATGTTAAATTACAAGATATTTGTTATTTAAATTATTTTTATGAAAATGCTATATAGAATATGCCACATTCTGCTAAGAATCTATCTCACTATCCATTGGCTGTAAAATTTTCCATTTGTTTTGGAAAGATTTTTAAACGTTTAAAAATCTTTAGTCCCGAATTCTACACAAGTTTTAAGCAAAAAGTTCTTAATTTTAACAAGATATTTAAGCTTTTGGCCAGTCAAAAGTTAGTTTTGCCAGATAGCGTGTATCTATACAAGATCTGAGTAATATATATACACATGGTTCGCGGGTGGGTACGCTGATATGTGACTGTGTATTGGGCTATGGTAAACGTTTTGACCAAAATGGTCAGAAGATAATAACAAAAAAGAATAAACTTTTCTCTTTGCCAAAGCCAAGCCATTATCACTCTTGGCACCTGTGAGGGTTTTGAATTGGGGCGGGCCCTAATGCATTCCACCACCTTTTGGGCAATGTGGAAGTGCTTGGCTGGGGTCAAGTGCAATTAAATATAACTCTTGTGCATAGTTAGTTGGTGAACACATTCTATGCCTAACTATTGAAAAAAAATAAATGTAAAATGGAAGATGCATAGCTCGGCTGACACATCCAAAGTGGAGTGCCAAATGGTCCAAAAACGGCATGTCTGTTCCTCTAATACAGCATGCCGTTGCCAGACATCTAAAATGAATTGACATAGATTTAAAGTGATGGTTTTGTTCCAGACAAAAGAATATTAGAAGAATCCTTAACCAAAGAATAGAAGCTAATCTCCACCCATCTTCCTATATAATTATGCTGTATGGAAAGAACATACCCCACAGCTTTGAAATACAGAACTAACCATAAAATAGAATTGTTAAGATGAAAAATATTGCTTCCCAGCTTGGTTTTGATTCACAGTCATACATTGACTGGGGAAGACGAAATTTTGGTGTCATCCACTTGTCGGTGTCCCGGTGCGTTGGTCACAATGATAGTCGGAGAGTTTGGTCCATTCTGGACAGGATGGGTGGCGCTCGTGCTTGGTCTGCGAGGACTGTCTTGCAGCTGTAGTGAGAGAAAAAAAAATATTGTTTTAAATCTATTCATTTAATCCATATCAAATTTATGTTTTCCCATGCTGCATAGGAATTTTGATGAGATAATATCAGAGTATTGATGTTATCTCATTAAAATTTAATTGTTTCTATTGTTTTTTTATTTTTGTCAAGTATGAAAGAATTAACAGCTTACTTTTGAAAATACTTTGTGAATATTATCAATTATATTATAAGCTATTTAATTACAGCCATTCCTAGACTTATGTAAGGGTTATGTTTGTTTTGTAACTTTATGTAAGTCAGAAAATTTTTTAGCAAATATTCTGGATTAAAAACTCCTGAAGCTAAGTGACTACAATGTTTGCATCTATACAGTTTTACGATACCATATTGTTCTCTGTTTGAAAATGATACAATGCTGCATAGAACAATATCATAATAGTAATACAATATTTAAAATCAATAAACAACACACAAAACATAAGTAACTTGAGTTTAAATGTTGTAAACCAACATGTTTGGATTTGTAATTTACGAATACAGTAGCTTACGCTGTGTGTCTTAAAAAATTAAAAATTTACATAAATCAGGGAATGGCTGTAATTTATTTTTGAAAAATAATGCTAGATTTTATTTAAATAATTGGATACATTTTGCAAATAATATTTCTTTAAAAACGCACACTAAAAACTGTTGGATAATAATTTAGTTAGGTACTTCAGAATTCCTGAACTAAATGAAACTGTGCATATGTTCAGCTATTTACTCAATCATAAGCTTTTTAATTATACATTTGTAAACAGAATCGGCCAGTTGGAATATAATATGTGTGTTTGCCATGTCTAAGTGCATTATCAATTAAACATTGGACAATGTTTAATTGATAATGCACTCTCATTCTCCACTTATCAGGCAACAACAAGAATAGAAGAATGTTTTGTTTAAGTTGATAGAAAGATTAGTTTTATTAAAGGTATTAAAGGTTAAAAAAAAAAATTTATTAGCTGTATTAAAAGTAAATCTCCATTATATTACAAAAACTTTCAATGTCAATTGAAACAAAAACATGAATAATGTAATATCATGATATCGAACTTGATCATTCTAGATGGAATAACTAAAAGAGTGTGTGCACAACACAATATTAACAATTAACAACATTGTTAATATCTTCTTATTAATAATAATTATACAATGTATATTAATAATCTTTTTTCATCCAAAAAAGCATTTTCATTCCGAGGGCATCGAAAATTAAATGTTTTAACACACACCTAAAATCTCTTGATAACTAATTACTACCATTAAATTAATGAGATAGAGCTCTTTTCACATATTTCATTAGCTGCAAGATAAAATCTATATTATAATAATAAAGTGAGTAATGTCATACACATATTAACTTTTTAGAAAACAGTAGCGGAATCTTCAAAATTTGGGTGAGCTTCAGCTCGGCCAAAACTTGTACAATTATTATTCCGTTATGTACAAATATTTGCAAGCAATTCAGAAAGAATTAAGGATATGGGATTAAAATAAATGTCACCATATCATCATCTGTGACGTAACATGTATGTTGAACAGATCAGAAATTGGATTTTTTGAGGATTATAGGTTATTTGAAAATTCATAATTGATTGTTATTTTAATTTTATTTGATTCTGCATTCATCAGAGAATTCTTGGTCCATTTTCAATTAAATAACAATTTGGAAGACAAAAATCTTATTTTTCAATATCTTAATATAAAAAAAAAAAAAATTCTCTTTAAAGCTACATAGAAATTTTTAGAACTTTCAACATTAAAAATATATTTAATGTTGAAAGAGAGATTTTTTTTTTTAAATTTAAGACTTTTAAAAATCCCACAAAGATCAAATATATTTATTTTTGAAATCTTCTACTTATTTATATCAAATCAATCCAATAAGTTTGTGTGTTTTAAGATTATGGAGTCATTGCTTTTCTATTTTAAATTTGAATATATCTGAAACTATTTTGTTCAGAAGACACACTTAATTGGTAAATTTATTTTCATCTTTCATGAGATTTGATAAAAATAAAATTTAAACGAACATTGATGATCAGTCAGTCGATGAAACACCATATTTTGTATTTTTTGTTCTTGAGTTGTGAAACACAAACTAGTGCAGCAAAAAAATTAAATGCAGTTTGTAATGAGAATGTTATCAATGTAAGGATTGATCAGAAATGGTTTCGTAGATTCAGAGATAGATAAAACAGCATAGAGAACACATCTTATTCTAGATGTCTTATTAAGTTTGACAACAGACTTACTCATTAGTCTTGCAGTTGCAAACCAGAATTAATGATAGATTATATTGCAGAAAAACTGAGTTCATATCTTTGAATCTTATAATGTTACCTATAGGAGAAAGAAAAGGTATCCAGACTTGGAAAGTTGATACCACTTGAGCTCTGTAGCAAGCTATTGTCAATAACAAACAATTGTTTCTTTTTTTAATCCACAGTGCACAGGAGTTGTTCTTTAGCTGCATGATAACAAGTGATGAAAAATGGTAGTCTATCATTGTCATAAGAAAAGATAATGGATAGATAAAGGTAATAATTTATATATATATAAACCAATAGCAAACAGCAGAATGTATCCAAAAAATACTCTGTTGGTGGGATATGTGCAGTCCATTCACTTTTAAACTGTTAGTACTAATCAAATGATAAATATAGATGTGTCTATTGCCACTAACTTTCGAGATTCAGAATAGATTAAAAACACCATCAGTTACTAAATAGAAAAAAGTTTTTATTTCATCAAGTTCAGTGCTGAACTGCACATTGCGTGGATAACACTACAGAAAATTAAGCACTTCAGTTGGGAACTCTCATCTACCAAACCAGATTATCATCTGTTTACCGGAGAAAAAAAAATTCAATACTAATGACGAAGGCAAAAGTGCCGTGTGTATTTTATATCGAAACCAAAACTGTTTTACATTGATGGAATAAAAAAATAACCAGTAAAATAGAAACTGTTACTAATGAAAGAACATATATCATTGATTATTAAATTAACTGTACAGGTAACATGGCAGCGAGATTCTTATTTAATCTTGTATAGAGCAAAACGCGGAGACTTAATTTCATGTAAAATGGATTAAGTCTCTCCGCAAATTCTAAACCGTGTAAGAGCGAAATTATGTGGTAGAAAAATGGTACCATATTATAAGGAGGTTATCTGTGTTTTTATTCAGTGCCTTTTCTAGCATTGGTGTCATCCGATGGGGTAATTCATGGTGTCACCTTTCTCCTCAATATTATATAAAATGTTTGATCGATAGCGCAACTTCAATTTATTACAACACTCGTGTGAATAACTAACAATATTTCCCTCACAAGTTTTTCAACAAACGAGAATGACCATTTTAAAAAGAGCTTAGTTATAAAATTGGCAAAAATGTAATTTTTAACATAGGTTTGAAAACATTGGGTGTCACCCGGTGCGGGTCGCACTCCCTAGTGACGCCACTGGTTTCATTTACCTTAGTCCCTCGTTTGTACGCACAAACACATACACATTGACATTGGAACAATTCACAAGTTTTAACTTGGAGATTAAAAAAAAAAAAATGAAGTAAGTCTCACATTTGTCTGCACAATATCTAAGCGAGAAATTTTGATAGATAGCCACATAATGCCAATCACTAGAATATAATAGTATCAAATTTTTAAGCTATGAAATGTCGAAGGAAACAATTCAAAATATAAAAGTAAATTTATTTATTAAAGTTTCAGAAATCATTGGCTACACTTGGTGAAAAGTATACAGGGTGTTCTGTTAATGGACTGACAAACTCAGAGGGTTGTCAGTAGACGTCAAGAGGGACAAAAATTGCAATGGTACATGGTGTCGCCAACCACGTTGGGAG
>WUQG02433767.1:0-14103 GCA_011317285.2 Androctonus mauritanicus | reverse complement strand
TTAAAAAGTCAATAAATATACGAGAGTGTAATGAGTATTTTTGGTATATTTTAAATTACAAATTAAACGTAGTAAAATACTCGTTTTTATTTTAGTTTGAAAAATAATTATATTTTTGATTGAATAATGAGATGTTACAACTACAAATAACAATACATTTATTAATATTTTTTCTAATTTCATGTTTTATTTATGTTTTTTAAAATTAACGTACAACAATTTATTTACATTAGAAACACGCAACTTAAGTTCTATTTTTCCTTACAAATTCTTCAATATTCATCATCTCATTCATGATCAACAAATGGTTCGTCATCGTCTACAATATTGTTATCTAAAGCTGCATTGCCCACATTCGATTCATTCACTATCATTCCCCTTAAATGCAACTCTTCCTCAAAAGTCAATTCGTCGTCCTCAACAAAATCAACATCATTAGGATCATCTTCCTGCTCGTTAATTTCTAATGACGTGGCACCTGCTGGGTGACAATTTTCGCAATCATTGCCCGAACAATTTCGACATGCAACCGTACAGAACAGACCTGACTTTCTGCAACCACGGGCGGCACCACAGCCAGTAGTGCACGTGCAGAACACGATATTCTGAAAATCGGCCGGAAGCGGTTCTTTTGACATAAAAATTGGGACATATCCATTAATTTGTCCATTTAGCTTCGAGCCCCAATTCTCAATATTCAAATCGAAGCCTAACCAACTTTGTATTTGCAAATAAACCCTCTTTATATGAAAGTCAGCCGCATCTTCGGTTGGTGGAAGCGAGCTCAACAGAAACTGAGTTTTTTGCTTTTCGTCGAGACCGAGTTTTTGAAAGTGACAAATCTCAAACTATCAAGATTCACTGGAGTGGAATTAATTTTTGCCCCGTAGAGAGCCCCAATACATTGCCGACCGGCTATCAAAAGTTGTTCGAGAGGAGCATTTGGTTCTTTAAATATTGCAATGCACCGTGCCAAGTCTTTTGATTTTTCAACCAAAGTTGCCAATTTTTTTTCCCCTTGCCATAGAAGCTCGATGTAGTGTCACAACCTGACATTGCATGAATAAAAAGGATATTTGATTTCATAACAGGATAATGATCCGAACTTTTAGAGGAGTACAGCTTCTCTAGAATTTTTCCTCTTTTTGGTTTTATGAAAAAAATTTCATTATTATTTGGCGCAAGTGCGGTGAGAATAACTAAGACATCAGTGTCCTCAGAAATAATTGCCACCTTATTATTGAAAGACGACTGGGTAATAGCAGTTTGAACAATTTGGGTATCAGCATCGCTATCACATCGTATGGATGGAATTTTGTGGCGATTTAAATGTTCACATAACAGGTCGATAAATTTAGTTTTGTTTTTGGAGCTACTCAAAAAAGTTTCTTGGGAAATCTGTGGAACCATCGCAGGTGTGAAATCATAATCGATACAGCCTTTTTGATGTTTTCTTCCATCCTGTTCCGATCCTTTTGTAGACATCACAGAATAGCCATCAAATACAATGATTGCTCGTTTTTCATAATTTTTTAAAATAAAAGTTACGTAAGCTCCTACGATTGAGGAAAAGGTATTATTTTTCGGCCTTCGAAATTTGTGCAGAAGCATCCCGCCATCGATTACAAATGAAGCATTTGTCTGTTCGAAATCTTCAAATTGCTGTTCTTTGAAGATTGCGAACAGTGCTGATTTTGCAGTCTTTCTCAACCACATCAAATCACAAATGGACAGAGGAATAGGAGACAATTCGTAGGAAAAAAAACGTATTAGATCTTTTACCGAATATTTCATGAAACAAATTCTTTGGAAAATCAGGAGGAAATCGATTGTAACGACAGTACCATGGATTTTAACTTTATTATAAGCCGCAGAAAGTGGAATAATTTTGTTCTTCTTTTCCAATGCCGTTGTTATTGGTAACCCATGTAATTTTTCGAGGATCTCAAGGCCTTTCTCAAAAGCTTCTTGGGGAGCTGTGGAAGCATCCCCAATGATTCCTGTGTCAAGGCCTTTCAATTCATTACTCACCATAAAGGGGTTGTGACTCTTGAACCATTCATAAAATGTGGCGACTGCGGATCTATCAGTCTTAATTCTGGAACGGTACGCATCTTTATGTTGATGAGACTGATCCATCCAAAGTTTGCATTTTTTTTCTAATTCACGACAAATCAAATAGCTACACACACAGGAATTTAACCATTGTATAACAACACTTCTTGTTGCCCCTCGACCAAATGCACCCCCTTTTAGACTCAATTCCCGATTTAAAGTTTGTTCAATAAGTTGGTCGGAAAAGATACCAGACGCAAATTTTTTGGAACGTCTACCTGTGAAAAATCCCTTATCGATAAATTGCTCTCTTTCTCTGTCCGTCAACTTAAGATTTGCCATGCTTTGAATATAAGTTTGCGCACACCTCGCATAATGGAAACGACCGGTCGAATGGAAGAACGGGAGCATTTTTTGATAAGTTTCCAAGTGAAGTTACTAATCTCCGATTTTCTCTGCCATGTAAAAATCCTTGAGTATACAAATCATTTTGAAGTACCGCACCCATAATTTTGACGTTTGGCCCCTATTTTCCAACGCTTCTAATTTTTTTTCCAAAAGATTAGTAACATCAGAGATTGCCTTGTGATTTTCCAAATCATTAAGTTGGAAGTCAGGCTCCCCCCCTTTCTCCAAGTTCTCCTTCTCCATCGAGTTCACCTTTATCTTTTAAGAACAAAAATTCCTTGAATTGTGCAAAAAAGTGGCAATGCTTGTCCCAAAGTTTCTTGAAGGCATCTTCCTTTGTGATTTCGTCAAAGATCAAATTCGTCAAACTTTCTTGCAAAAGCGAATGAGCTTGAAAAATGACCACCCTCCAGAATGACCTTCGCAGAATTTTCAGCATATACCAAACTTAAAACCTGCCTAATGCCACTACCTTGCATTATATAGCCAATTACGCCTAAAAATGACAACATTGTATGGAATCCACCCAAACGAGGAACAACTGTGGGTTCGTTAGTAATTTCCGCAAGATTAAGATTTTTTGTCTTCTTTCCATTTCAAGATACTCTTCCATATCGACCAATTTCCAATATAGAGGTGAATCGAAAGTGATGATGCAAACTGACATTCCGTGTAATTTAGCTCGTTCAATGAAATATAAAACGGTGGTATAGATGGTGTCCAGTTCATTTGGGGGCGCGTAAACAAATGGATGGAACAAAATTTCGCAAACTTCGAAGGAGGAAATTTTTGTCAACTTTTCTATGAAACCGTTATAGCCAACCAAATCATTATATTTGAATCTGAGGAATAGCCAAACAAAGTTTGCTCTTGTTAGAAATGAAGATTTCAAGTCGAGGACCAAGTGCGCCGTATCGTACTTCATGTTTTCCAAACCCTTTCCACTAATACCAAAATACTTCGCTATCGGAATATCACCTTCTTTTTCCATCTCCGCTCGCGATGGTAGTTGTTTTAATCGTTCAATATCCTCTTCGGAAATGATGTTCTTACCAGGACATATAATACTTATCAAACCCATAAAATGGAACGTATTCCGACCAGTTAAATTGAAAATATTGTAATCAGAGTTATCCGCAACATATTGGACAAAAGTATCGGGAAAGACAGTAAAAGGGTTGAACCTCATGGCAGATGCTTCGTATCTTAGAGCTTCTTTATATGACCCACAATACCCTAGATAATGAAGCAGCATGATCAAATTTTTGCAGCCAAATTTGCGATGGATAAGAACTGTAATAGCGACGTGAATGGACGACAAGAACGATCGCGGACGCACCGCGGTCATAAATGAATGAGCAATAGCAGAACATTTGGTTTCGTACAAATCTTTATCAGCACCTTTTTTATCAGTCATTACTACTTCTCGAATAAAATAAGTTAACAAGTCGGGAATATCATGATTTAAGTCATTCAAAATCCTTGCAGGACTCAAATAAAAATCAACGTCACCAGCTGCTGATCGAATTTCTCGTCGAATAATAGCTGCGAACTGCTTAGCGACTCTAAATTTTTCCTCCGTCTCATCTGCGGACTTGTCGTCATACCATTTTTTACTTAAGATATCATACTGTTTCCTTGCAAAACATATCAAATCTTTTAAATATTTAATAATAGTTTTTGGGCAAGGGGGAGTTATGTTCATGTTTTCCAAGTGTTCAACAAGTTCTTCAATCGTAAATTGACAGTCATCGTTATTCTCAACAAAATGAAACAATACATTCATAGCGTCGTTAATTTCATTGCTTTTGACAGTTTCAGCATTTGGGAGCCTAAACAATTCTTTCCAACAATGTTTATGATAAACCGCCTGAGCTTGATACAAATCAACTCCGTAAATCCTTTCTTTGATTTGTGTCAATTCAGGTTTGTCATCAGCAATTTCCAAACACTTTTGAAATAAGGTTGCTTTTGTATTTTCAGTACACTTACAAATCAGACTTCTTAATCGTGTAGCAGCCTTAGCGCAAATGAAACATTTATTTTTGAAATCAAAAAAGTCATCATTCAAATTTTCACCTTCATTCCCGGAAGACATTGTGCGTCTCTTCTTGGCAGCCTGAATAACATCTTTCCTGGTGTAGTTTTTTCTGCATTTTTCGTGTAAATACGCAACTGTCCAGCTGTCATTGAAAAGACCGTCGCCTCTTTCCCTCGATGAGAAAGCCAGAGAATCCAAACTTTTTCTCTTGGAGATGCAGGAAATCGTTTCCTCACATGCTCTTCCTTGGCAAATAAAGCATTGCTCTGCAGCTGCCGCTACCGGCTCAACACTCCTGTAAAAAACAATTCAAACATTTCAAAAGGATTGCATTGGCGGGGCGACGTAGTAAGAGAAAGGTTTTGGAAAACACGTGCTGGAGGACACGAGTTTTAGAGTAAATGGAAGTTCGGAATTATTGAAACTGAATTTAACTATTTCTTAAAAATGCACTTGGTTGCAGGAGACAATTTTCCTACCTTGATGGACGATTATTTTGAAGATTGCCCATTCTACTTGGAAGAATTTTAGATTTCCGTCAGAAGTAGCGTGAATGTACACTCTCACCCGCTTCTTTGTAATATTGAGAAGCAAACCGAATCACGGCTGCTATGCCAAGATGCGTTCCTGATGGTGTACCAAAAAAGATGACAATGACTCCTATAAATATATAACAAAAAACATGCACATAAAAAGCAGTCCTGATCAAAATATCTTTTTGGAATGAGTAATGAAAAATTCAACTTACGTGGTTGAAGGCAATGAATAATAAATATATAGAAACAAACGTTTTAACTTCACAGATAAATTTTTTTCTCAAAATGTCGGCCGCGCGTGCTACTTTCACTCTGCTGCGTTCGAAAATAACGGACGAAATGATGATGCAGCATTTCACGGTGGACGAGCCGGCGTCCTTCGAGCGCGCGTATAAGAAGAAGGGGGAAACTGCAGCTGCTCATGCGCGCATTATGCTGAGCCTGTATGCCCAATACAACACACGAATCGTGATGTATATATGTATATATTCCACACTATCATAACTTGAATGTGTTGTTCAATGATTCCTTGAGGCCCATCATTGCTTTACCAGACTCATGCGTACACGTACATTACATACGAGTATTAACGCATAAATATATGTATATATATGTATATTTATATATACTAGAAGCACTCCCACCGTGCTCGAAGAATGGTCCATATATGGCTTGTATTTGAAATAATTTGTACGCAAGGTTGTGTTAGTTAGTCTATTTGAGTTTTTGATGTTTATGGCCTATATTTCTGATATGACTTCGCAAAGTTGAGTTATTTATTTTTTACTGTTGGTTTATGTCAGGTTGTGCGTTTTGTGGTTTTATTTTATATCTGGCTCATTAAATATTTTAATTTAATAAACATTATTACTTTATAAAATTTTTATTTGTTACCTTAGGCATAAAACTTCAGATCATATCGCGAATAATATAAACCATTTTGGTTTTTATAAACATAGTGAATGAAAATATTATTCGTTTTTTTCTTGAAAACAGCATTGAAAATCTTTTTGCAAAGTCTGGCAACATCAGGAACCAAATTTAATATCAAGAATCATTGGTCCTAAAGTTGCCAGATTTCTTAAATGGTTTTTAAATCCATAGTGATTGAAAATATTAACTCTTGTTTTCCTGAAATTTGCATTGAATTCGTTTTTACAAAGTCTGATCACTTCAGAATTCAAATATATTGTCAAGAATCATTAAAGAAAATATGATGGAATTAGATCATGAATATTTGAAAAATTAAGGGTTCAATATTTTAATATTTCATACAAACTGTGCGAATTCTTGCAAAGTTGAGGAAATTTTGATTTTAATAATTATTACTTCTTGCTATTTCTCGTTTAAGAGTCTTCTTAATTGTATTAAATAATTAAGTATAATATTGGGTTTGATAAGTAAATGCAGATAACCTTTACAACATAGACCACAATTTACCAAATTGTTGATTTTGAATTGTAGATTAATTTGATAGATTTATGCAATACTATAGTACTATACGATATTAATAATTTGCCATACTTTATGAAAAATTTTGAAATTTTTTATGGGTACGACATAAAATAATACTAATTTTTATTTTATATATCATTAACATTGTACTATATTTTATAGATTGAGATTAATGTTATATATGAGCAAAGAACAATACGGTAGTAATTTTTACTATACTTTATAGTAATATAGCAGTATTGTATAGTGAAGTACAATATGGACATATTCAATTCAGTATTGTATGTAAGCAAAGTACAATACGGTACTGATATTATACTATATCTATTAGTATAACAACAGTGCTGTATATACTAAAGTACTATACGGTACTGATAATTTGTCATACTTTATGTTAAATTTATAATTTTTTTTATGAGTACAACATAAAATAATACAGAATTTTTATTTTCTATATTATCAGCATTGTACTATATTTTATAGTTTGAATTTATTGATATATTTGAGCAAAGTCCAATACAATAGTGTTTTTCACTATACCTTATGCTAATACAGCAATACCGTATAATAAAATACAATATGAACATATTCAATTCAGTATTGTATATGAGCAAAGTACAATACAGTACTGATATTATACTATATTTATTAGTATAACATCAGTACTTTATATATTAAAGTACTATACGGTACTGATATTTGATCATACTTTATGATAAATTTTTGATATATTTTATGTGTTTAACATAAAATATTACAAATTTTTATTTTATATATTATTAGCAGTACTATATTTTATAGTTTAAACTAGTTTAATTTTACATGTGCGGAAAGGAGCCGTTTTCACACGAGTAGAGAAAACATCCCTGAAAAAAGGAATGACTAAAGATGACTGAAAAAAAATTGATGACTACGGATGACTAAAAGTTTTTTTGGTCATAATTGAAAAAATAGTCTTGGCTTCTCTTAATGATGATGTTGAAGCCTAAAAAGGTGTTTAAAATTTGTGTAAGGGTTGAAAAATGAATGGATTGCCTAGTCATCCATAGTCATCACTAATGACTATGACTAAATGATGACTAAGGATGACTATGTCTCAGAAGACATTTGGAAGATTGAAATCAGGTCCAAAAGTGTTAAAACAATATATAAAGTGCAACAGGCCCATAAAAATTAATTCATTTCATTTGATTATCATTTTTTTTAACTTTGTACATTTTTTGGACTTTAGTCATCATCGATAACTTTGGATGACAAATTTTCAAAGATGTTTTAAATATGTCATTCAAATTATGTACCAAAGAATTCCGAAAAACCTCGTTCTCGGCACCATTTTCCGAAATAATGCGGTAAACGGCCGATTATCACACTCAGTGCGGGAAATGCCATTTCCCACACTCATGAATGTTTGGAAAAAACCCCAAAAAACGACTGAAAATGACGTCTTTCGGCACGAAAAATAGTGTGAAAAGTCGTGCTTTCGCAGCACAAGTTATAAAAATTATTACTTGTTAATTGTGGCATAAAACTTTAGAACATATTGCGAATAATATAAACCATTTTGGTTTTTAAAAACATAGTGATTGAAAATATTATTCATCTCAGGAAATCCATGTTTAAATTGTATGAAACTTTGCATGAAGAATCTTTGAATTATTTATGAGGTCCCGAAGTTGCCAGATTACTCTCATGATTTTCAAAGACACCGTGACTGAAAATATTATTCTTTTTATTCTAAAAAACGGCATTGATTAACTTTTTGCATAGTCGTATACACATAAGTTTATATTTTTATAATATTGTATTCCTTTAATGCCACTAAGTTAATTTAAACTATGTTATTAACAAAAACAATTATATTTTTACTTATTTAAGAAAAATTATTTTAATTTTAATCATTATAGTATGTGAAAAATGTGAAATTAGTGCAATTTTTCTTCAAATCATAGTAAACTTTATCAAATTCGCACAGTACCTGAGAAAGATCTGTTTGAACAGTCGCATATTATTATTGAATTGGTCATGAGTTTTGGAATGTTTGAACCTTGATTTTTTAAAACTTTCATGATCCAATTCCATCAGAATTTCTTCAAGGATTCTTGACAATATTTTTGGATCTTGAAGTTGACAGACTTTGCAAAAACGTTTTCAATGCCGTTTTCAAGAAAAAAATGGAATAATATTTTCAGTCACTGTGTCTTTGAAAACCATTTAAAAAATCTGGCATTTCCAGGACCTCATAAGTAATTCAAAGAATCTTCTTGCAAAGCTTCATCCAATTTGATCAGGGAATGCCTCAGAAAGATGTGTTCAAACAGTCTTTTATTGAATTGGTCATAAGTTTTGAAATGTTTGAACCCTGATTTTTTAAAACTTTCATGATCAAATTCCATCAAAATTTCTTTAAAGATTCTTGAGTCTACTTTTGAATCTTGAAGTTGCCAGACTTTGCAAGAAGATTTTCAATGCAGTTTTCAAGAAAGAAAAGAATAATATTTCCAGTCACTGTGTCTTTGAAAACCATTGAAAAAATCTGTCAACTTCAGGACCTCATAAATAATTCAAAGAATCTTCTTGCAAAGCTTCATCCAATTTGATCATGGAATTCCTGAGACAGATGTGTTTAAACAGTCTTATATTGAATTGGTCATGAGTTTTGGAATGTTTGAACCCTGATTTTTTAAAACTTTCATGATGAAATTCCACCGAAATTGCTTCAAAGGTTCTTGACATTATTTTTGGGATCCTGGAGTTGCCAGACTTTGCAAAAAGATTTTCAATGCAGTTTTCAAGAAAAAAAGGAAAATTATTTTCAGTCACTGTGTTTTTGAAAACCATTTAAAAAATTTGGGAACTTCAGGACCTCATGAATAATTTAGAGAATCTACTTGCAAAGCTTCATCCAATTTGATCATGGAATTCCTGAGAAAGATGTGTTTGATCAGTCTTATTATATTAAAACAGTCATCAGTTCTGGTTTGAACCCTGATTTTTTGAAACTTTCATGATGAAATTCCATCAAAATTGCTTCAAAGGTTCTTGACATTATTTTTGAGATCCCGGAGTTGCCAGACTTTGCGAAAAGGTTTTCAATGCAGTTTTCAAGAAAAAAAAGGATAATATTTCCAGTCACTGTGTCTTTGAAAACCATTTACAAAATCTGTCAACTTCGGGACCTCATAAATACTTCAAAGAATTTCCTCTTGCCAGACTTTGCAAAAAGGTTTTCAATGCAGTTTTCAAGAAAAAGGAATAATATTTCCAGTCACTGTGTCTTTGAAAACCATATAAAAAATCTGTCAACTTCGGGACCTCATAAATAATTCAAAGAATCTTTTTGGACAGTTTCATCCAATTTGATCATGAAATTCCTGAGAAAGATGTGTTCAAACAGTCTTATATTGAATTGGTCATGAGTTCTGAATGTTTGAACCCTGAATTTTTAAAAATTTCATGATCAATTTCCATTAAAGAGCTTCAAAGGTTCTTGACATTATTTTTGAGATCCTGGAGTTAGCAGACTTTGCAAAAAGATTTTAATATTTTCAGTCACTGTGTCTTTGAAAACCATTTGAAATATTTGGGAACTTTAGGACCTATTAAATAAATTAAAGAATCTACTATCAAAGCTTCATCCAATTTGATCATGGAATTCCTGAAAAAGATGTGTTTGATCAGTTTTATATTAAAACGGTCCTGAGTTCTGGTTTGAACCCTGATTCTTTAAAACTTTCATGATCGAATTCCATCAAAATTTTTTCAAAGATTCTTGACATTATTTAATCCTGAAAATGCCAGCCTTTGCAAAAAAATTTTCAATGCAGTTTTCAAGAAAAAAAGGAATAATATTCTCAGTCACTGTGTCTTTGAAAACCATTTACAAAATGTGGCAACTTCAGGACCTCATAAATAATCCAAAGAATTTTCTCGAAAAGCTTCATCCAATTTAATTATGAAATTCCTGAGAAAGATGTGTTCAAACAGTCTCATATTGAATTGGTCATGAGTTTTAAAGGTTTGAACCCTGATTTTTTAAAAATTTCATGATCACAATCCATCAAAATCGCTTCAAAGGTTCTTGTCATTATTTTTGGATCTTGAAGTTGCCAGACTTTGCAAAAAGGTTTTCAATGCAGTTTTCAAGAAAAAAAGAAATAATATTTCCAGTCACTGTGTCTTTGAAAACCATTTAAAAAATCTGTCAACTTCAGGACCTCATAAATGATTCAAAGAATCTTCTTGGACAGTTTCATCCAATTTCATCATGGAATTCCTGAGAAAGATGTGTTCAAACAGTCTTATATTGAATTGATCATGAGTTTTAAATGTTTGAACCCTGATATTTTAAAAATTTCATGATCAAATTACATCAAAATAGCTTCGAAGGTTCTTGACATTATTTTTGAGATCCTGGAGTTGGCAGACTTTGCAAAAAGATTTTCAATGTAGTATTCAAGAACAAAAGAAATAATATTTCCAGTCACTGTGTCTCTGAAAACCATTGCAAAAATCTGGCAACTTCAGGACCTTATAAATAATTCAAAGAATCTTCTCGCAAAGCTTCATCCAATTTCATCATGGAATCCCTGAGAAAGATGTGTTTGATCAGTCTTATATTAAAACGGTCATGAGTTCTGGTTTGAACCCTGATTCTTTCATGATCAAATTCCATCAAAATTTTTTCAAAGATTCTTGACATTATTTTCGGATCCTGAAGTTGCCAGACTTTGCAAAAAGATTTTCAATGCAGTTTTCGAGAAAAAGAGGAATAATATTCTGAGTGACTGTGTCTTTAAAAACCATCGCAAAAATCTGGCAACTTCAGGACGTCATAAATAATTCAGAGAATCTTCTTGCAAAGCTTCATCGAATTTGATCATGGAATTCCTGAGAAAGATGTGTTTGAACAGTCTTATATTGAATTGGTCATGAGTTTTGGAATGTTTGAACCCTGATTTTTTAAAACGTTCATGATCCAATTCCATCAAAATTTCTTCAAAGATTCTTGACATTATTTTTGAGATCCTGGAGTTGGCAGACTTTGCGAAAAGATTTTCAATGCAGTTTTCAAGAAAAAAAGAAATACGTAATATTTTCAGTCACTGTGTCTTTGAAAACCATTTAAAAAATTTGGGAACTTCAGGACCTCATAAATAATTTAAAGAATCTACTTGCAAAGCTTCATCCAATTTGATCATGGAATTCCTGAGAAAGATGTGTTTGATCAGTCTTATATTAAAACGGTCATGAGTTCTGGTTTGAACCCTGATTCTTTAAAACTTTCATGATCAAATTCCATCAAAATTTTTTCAAAGATTCTTGACATTATTTTTGGATCCTGTAGTTGCCAGACTTTGCAAAAAGATTAGCAAAGTATAATATAAGATAAGGTGATGGCGCATTACTCAACATTCTCATAAATATTATTGTATTTGATCATTATATAATGAAAATCATGAAAATGTGTATTATTCAATATTCTTATAAACATTATTGTATTTTATCATATATATTCTTTACTCAGAACAGGTGGGGAAGGATGTTAGGATCTGAGATCCCCACTATCTGATGTATATTAATTAATATGTATATCGGGCGTGGAGCCGGGCGCGACACTTGGTCGTTGGACTCGAATCAGTAAAGAACACCTGTAATAAATCCTATCAAGTGTATATTTCTTATCAATACCCACATCCTAACAAGCCCAATCTCAATAGTTCAATATTACTAAGGTATACCAACGTTAGCCCATAAGCTTCATAAAACCATGGTATTTGCTGTTTTTCATCAATTAAGATAAAAAACGTAGTTCGGGCTGTTATGTATTGTATACGGTATAACAAAGATATGCCAACGTTAGCCCAAGCTTCATAAAATCATGGTATTTGCTGTTTTTTATCGATTAAGGTGAAAAACGTATTTTTGGTCTGTTATATATTGTACATGGTATAACGAAAATATTCCAAGGTTAACCCAAACTCGATAGTTCAATATTACTTAGGTACACCAACGTTAGGCCAAGTTTAATAAAACCATGGTATTTGCTGTTTTTTATCAATTAAGATAAAAAACGTGTTTTGAGGCTTTATGTATTGTAGATGGTATAACGAAGATATGCCAACCTTAGCCCAACCACAATAGTTTAATAATACTAAGGTATACCAACGTTGGCCCAAGCTTCATAAAATCATGGTATTTTCTGTTTTTTATCATTTAAAACAAAAAACGTGAACAATATTTTTTGTCCAACGATACAGAACGTCCTTGGGACTGAAGAAATAGAATGCACCAAACTTCTAAGCATGACATTCACAAATAAGCTCTAAATCGTTCTGTAAAGAGTGCAAAAAGTGACCAATTATCGTCCTCGCTTCGCTCGGACTCGAATAAACTAGTCTCAAGAAAATTTTTTATGAATTTGTTAAGTTGTTGTTAAGTTTTCTGGCCATGTTTAGGTAAAGAAATGAAAAATCACCTTTTGGCTTGAAAAGTCACCATTTTGGGCTACAAAAATACCCAAAGGTACGTAATCGATTGAAAAATCTCCGTAAAATCCAAAAACGTTAGCCGTTTTAATCCAGACTCCGTAATTTTGCCGTAATATGGCAAAAACCGTATTTTGGTTATTAAATTTAATTTATTAAGTTTAATTAAAATGGCTCTACCGGTCAAGCCGCCATTTTGAATTGCTCGTGCTTGGGCGCACATAAGACGTGTTTTCACAAGACTTTCAAAATGAATCATTATTTATACCATATATTGAGCATTTGAGACAAAAAACACTGACAAAATAGGCGTGCTTAAAATTTTAACCACTCATATTTTTGAATTCTTCCGCTACCGATCACGTGATCAAGTTTTGAGACCGACATATTTGATATTCTGAGAAAATTTCCAATCGACGTGTTGGGCAAAATCATAAAAAAAAAGAAGAAAAAGAGAAAAGAAAAAAAAATCATTCAATCGGCCCTTGTCAGAGCCAGCGCTCGCGCCAAGGCGCCGTGCAACGTTGACGCGCGGCGTGTATTGCCGGAGGACCCAACTGCGATTGGGCGAGGCGCAGGGGTGGGGGAATAAGGTAAAGCGGTATATAAAGGCACGCGATTTCGCGCGCGCTTCATCTTGTTCTAGACCATGGTTGCGATATCATCGAAGCAGAGCGGTTCTAGCATTTTGTTAATTTCCTTGGATTGAAGTGTGGGTTTGGTTGACGAACTGAGAGCTGAGAGTGGAAGGGAGCCTGGCAGGAAGAAGTCATTGTCAAAGTGGGACAATCTGGGTGACTGGCGTTCACCGACGGCTGCTTTTGAGCTGTGGTCGACTGCTGCAGCAGGTCAGACCGACGTGTCCGAGAACAGGACGAGGATCTTCAAGCCAGGTTAGATTGTGTTGTGTTGATGTGAGTGAGAGACGTGTGCGAGTCTGTTAAATTAGGTTGTGTGAAGAAAGTTACGCCTGTGTGGATGTGTGATTTTTGCGTGTTTTGAGTAAGTGACATCTCCCGGGCTCGTCCCGACATTGAAATCGGCCCTTATCAGGGCCACCAAATATTAATAACAGACAAACTATTCACTTTTGAGTTCTCGCAGCAGCGGAGTTTTTTTTTTT